>PVHY01015240.1:0-36425 GCA_004024945.1 Uropsilus gracilis
CACACCTTTATTGAAGATTAGTTGACTATAGATGTGTGGTTTTATTTTAGGGCACTCAGTTCTGTTCCATTGATCTGACTGTCTGTTTTTGTACCAATACCATGCTGTTTTAATTATTATGGCTTTGTAGTATAGTTTAAAGTTTGGGATTGTAATACCTCCATTCGCTTTTTTTCTGGTCAGGAGGCTTTTGGATATTTGGGGTCTTTTGTTATTCCATATGAATTTCAGTAATTTTTGTTCTATCTCTTTAAAAAATGTCATTGGGATTTTTATTGGGATTGCATTGAATCTATATATTGCCTTTGGTAAGATGGTCATTCATTCTCTCTTCTGTTGGTCAGAAAGGTTTTGGACATTCAGGGTCTTTTGCTATTCCATATGAATTTTAATATTTTTGTTTTATTTCTTTAAAAATGTCATTGAGCTTTTTATTGGAATTGCATTGAATCTGTAGATTGCTTTTGGTAGGGTGGCCATTCTGATAATGTTAATTCTTCTAATTCATGAGCAGGGAATGTCTTACCATTTCTTAAAGACTTTTTAAATTTCATTTAAAAAGGTTTTATATTTTTCTTTGTATAGCTCTTTCACATCTTTTGTTTGGTTTATTCCCAAGTATTTAATTTTGTTTGGTGCAGTGGTAAATGGCATGTTTTTTAAAATTTCTTCTTCTGCCAGATTCTTTGCATATAAGAAGGCTACAGATTTCTGTGTGTTGAATGGACCAGCTACCTTTTTGTAGCTGGTTTTGTAACCAGCTACCTTACTAAACTGGTTTATTGTTTTTATTAGTTTTTCTGTCGATTTTTTTTTGTTTTTGCGTAAAGTATCATATCATCTGTATATAATGATAGTTTCATTTCTTCTTTCCCTATTTGTATTCCTTTTATAGCTTTCTCTTGCCTTATTGCCCTAGTTAGAACTTCCAGGACTATATTGAAAAGTAGTGGTGAGAGTGGACATCCTTGCCTGGTTCCTATCTTAACTGAAATGATTTCAGTTTTTCCCCATTAAGGATGATGTTTTCTGTGAGTTTGTCATAAATAGCTTTTATTGTATTGAGTTATGTTCCTTTCATTCTGATGTGTCCGAGGTCTTTTATCATGAACGGTTGCTGTACTTTGTCAAATGGTTTTTCTGCATCTATCGATATGTTCGTATGGTTTTTGGTGTTCTACTTGTTGATATGATGGATTATTTTGATTGATTTTTCGATGTCAAACCATCCCTGTGCCCCTGGGATAAAGCCTACTTGATCATGGTGAATAATCCTTTTTATGCACTGTTGGATTCAATTTGCCAGAATTTTATTTAGAATTTTTGCATCTGTGTTCATTATGGAGACTGGCTGTAGTTTTTTTCTTTGTGCTGCCACTGTTTGGTCTTGGTATTAGTGTAATGTGTGATTCATAGAATGTTCCGTAGTTTTCTGTCTTTCTCAATATTTTGGAAGAGTTTTAATAATATAGGTGTTATTTCATTCTTGAATGTTTGGCACAATTCATTTGTAAACCTGTCTAGTCCTGGGCTTTTATTTTTAGGGACAGTTCTGATGACTGCTTCATTTATTTCTGCTTTGATCTCTAATATTTCCTGTCTTCTGCTGGACTTTGGTTTTTTGTTGTTCTTTTTCTCGTTCCTCAAGTTAGAAGACTGTTCCTTTGGATTGTTTCCAGCTTTTTGACAAGAGCTTGTATTGATATGAACCTCACTATTTTGATCTTTGTGTATTTGTTCATGTTTGTCTTATGGTCTAGTATATGGTCAATTTTGGAGAATGATCCATGTGCATTTGGGAAAAAAAAAAACGTGTATTCTTTTCCTTGGGGGTGCAGTGTCCTATAGATATCTATTAGGTGCATTTGGTCTAGATCTTTCTTTAAAGCTTTTGTGTCCTTCTGTAGTTTTTGTTCTGTTGATCTGTCCTTTGGTGAAAGTGGAGTGCTAAAGTCTCTTATGAAGTATGTATTTTCATTAATATTTGCTGTCAGTTCTGCTAGTAGTTGTATTATGAATTTTGGTGCTCCCTCATTTGGTGAATATATGTTTATAATTGTACTATCTTTCTGGTGAATTAACTCCTTTATTACTAGGTAGTGACCTTCCTTGTCCTTTGGTACTTTCTTTTAATTTGAAATTTGTTTTATATGTTATAAGAATGGCTACCCTTGCCTTCGTTTGGGAACCATTTGCTTGAAGAATTGTTTTCCAGTCCTTTCTTCTCAGTCTGTGCTTATCTTTAGAATTCAAATGTGTTTCCTGGAGGCAGCAGAATGTTGGTTTCTATTTTTTATCCAATCTGCTACTCTGTGTCTTTTGATTGATAAGTTCAGACCTTTAATATCTGGGGTGATTATTGATAGTTGAGATTCTGAAGTTGGTTTTTGGTGGTCATTTTGAAGTTCCTTTTTGCTTCCTTGTTTTGTTCTTCCTGTTTATTATTAATTCATTAAATGCTTCTGTCATGCTGTTTTTTCTTTTCTTTCTTTTGTATTTTGTACTTATTCCCTTAGCTCTTTGAGTGCTTTTATCATGCTGAGTTTGAGTTCTTTGTCTGACAGGTAAGGCATTTCTTCAATGTCATCCTTGTTGGTTTCTAGAAGTTGTCTTTTCCTTTGGTGATATATTGTTTTCCATAGGGTTTGCTTAAGTATTTGCATTTTTCCTCCTTCCTGTGTCTTGCTTTTGGGTTTGCTCTATGTAAGGAGCAACTATGTCTCTAATATTGATTGGCATGTTAATTAGAGTCTTCTACCAGGTTGTGGTTAATTCTGCCTTTGTGCCTATGGTGTTGTGGTGATTAACTTTTTTACTTCTGTCAGCTGTTTTGGGGAACCAGTTCCTTTTCAGTCAGAGAGAGTGACCAGTAGGCGTGGTTTTTGATGTATAATCTGCCTTCTTTTCTCATTATTTCTCTCCCTGTAGGTTGACGGATCTAACCTGCTTTTTAGTGTTCCACTGAGAGTAGCTTTGATTAGTAGTGGATCTAGGGCTTGTCATATAACCCTTTTTGGCAGGGGCATATTAGCACCCTTGTGCAATGAGTGCCCTTGGTTCCCTTTTCTGTGCTGGCACTTCTGGAGTTTCTAGGGCCAGGGCAGTTATACCCCCTCAGGGCAAGGTGTGCTTGGATCTCCAGGCCCAGGAAGTCTGTATTCTTGCTGCAGTGGCTAGTATCCCAAGCCATCAGCCCCACATGGTCACCTGGAGCTGGTTGTCTTCGAGATGCCATCTAAGCTGGTGCCTGGCTGAAGGTGGTCCCCAAGTAGATGCTGGAGGTGTTGTACTGTTGCAGCCTCCTACCTAAGGGCAAGACATACTTGGATCTGCAGGTCCAGGAAGTCTGTATCCTTGCTGCAGTGGCTAGCAGCCCCCTTTCAGGAAAAGTCATTGGCCCCTGCCTTTAGGCTATTAACACTGTTAGAGGGGTTGTGGTGAAAATGGGGGGCTATGGCCCCCAGCATCTGCATTAGAATGACAGCCACTGTGTCTGGTGGGCACAGTGTTGGAGAAGGGAAGTTAAGCTTTCTCCTGAGAAGAGAGGATTAAGAGATTAGGGAGGGGACTGTAGAGAAAAAATGTTGAAAAGAGAGAGAAGGGACAGAATGCAGAAGGAAGGTGCAGAGAACAAAGGAGCAGATAGGCTGAAAGGCCTCAAGGTTCCATTGGCCATGTGCCACAATAGGGCCCTTCCTTGGTCTGATAAGTCCAGGGAAGCATGTTGAAGAAATCTGTAACTTGTATAGGTTGACTTGGAAATTTAGTACTTAAAAACGGTTTAAATTTGAAACTAAGAAGCTGGGAAGTCTTCTGGAGAACTAAAGAGAATTTGTTGTGTTGCAGTTTTCAACTTGAGATGTCTGAAGTGCTTGCTGTGTTGCTGTATCGAGTGAGTTTTGCTGATTCCGGGTCACTTTAGAGTTGGAGATGAAAGAATGCTAAAACTGTACCTTTTGGAGAATTGCAATGCCATCCTGGTTTTCCTTGTTGGATTTGAATCCCCTGCTTTTGAAGAAGGATTGACAATCCCATCTTGAGAAGATGACATCTTGACTTCTTTTGGCTTGGAGTGAGTGGAGCTGTGTTTTTGAAGAAGCAGTGGTGGCGCCATCTTGTCTCCTTCATCTGGCTTAAGGTGGGGCAGCTGCCATTTTGAGGATACACAGGGCTGAGCAGCCATGTGCAGTTTTGGACTAGAAACTGGACTGGTGGATAAGATTACTAAAGATTTCCCTTGTACCACTCAGTGACTCTTGTCTAATTCGTCTTTTAATAAGTAAATTTGTTTTTGCCTTCCTCTTTTTAAGGTTTCTGTGGTCTTGCTATTGCATGTGCAGGCTGGAAGAACCTGGTGTGTGGCTGGCTTTATCAGGCCAGCTGCCCCCCTTTGTAAGTTTAGTTAAACAGCCTGTTTTGCTGTTTTGTTACCCGATTTCAATTGGCACATTACTACTTTCCATTTATTTTGTGTTTTCATCCAGTAAAAATGTAGATAGGAGTTTTTTATACAAACTTCCCAGATATTGCACTTGTTTTACTATAGCAATATTTTTAGTTAACAACGAATTAGTATAACAAATAATATTTAGTTATTAATAGCATATTGGTATAAAACGACATTTCCACTCTATAACAGCTACAAAGAAATTGACCTCTTTATCACTAGATTCCTTTGATCAGTAGCAAATATACCACAATGTTTCACAATGCCAACTATGTCCAAAAAGAGAAGTGATGACTTTTGAGTTATAATTTATGAACAAAACTATAGGAACAGAAACAGACTGCACTATCAATAGTGTTAAAAAACCAAATTGATCGTTTCATTTTTATGCTTACTTCTAGGTTTATTCCATATAAACATAGGAGTTTTATATAAATGCAGTGGTGCGACAATAATGTCATATCCCAGCCAAGGAGAGTATGGCTTTTAAGGAAGAAAACAAAGAGACATCTATAATGAGTTATGCTTACCTTCTGCAAAATTTTCCATACTTTTTGATAAAATCCAATTGGGACTCTGTTCAGTGCTCCATCCAATCGTCTTCTACGTTGCCATTGACCTTGACGATTATCTTTAAATGTTTGTTGACCATAAGCACTAAGAAAGGACCCATTACTTGGAGTCACAGAGGTTCCAGGTGACTTGGGAGAAATGGAAAAGAAAGCATATAAATTCAAAGTTATTGCTGACAACGCATTATAGCAAGTGAATAATAATAAGACATGCTACCTAATAAAAAAGCCACATTAATTGTAACATTTTTAAAAAGTGGTTACAGTGAAGATAGTAGACTTATGAGTAACTAAAAGTAATACAAACTGGCAGAGTCCCTTCAGAAAGCAATACAGTACTATATAAAAAGGCACATAAAAATGCTAAAGATATGAAATGTGCTTAGCTACTTTTTCCCTAATTATAAGTTTCTAACTGGTATATGGTTAGGTTTATTGCTATCATTAACCATAACACCAGCCTCAATAAATGTATAAGACTTGAAACCAGACAGCATGTTTTCTGACTACAATTAAATTAAATTAGAAATCAATGCACAAGAAAATTTGGAAAATTTACAAATATATGGAAATTAGACAACACATTCCTACATAAACTATGGGTTAAGAAAAACTATGGGTTAAGGAAGAAATCACAAAGAAAATTACATCACTAAGATAAATGAAAATTAAAACACAATATACAAAAATGTATAAGTTGCAGCTAAGATAGTGTTTAAATAAAATATATGTCATGAATGGTTTAAAAGAGAGATCTCCAACAAAAAGCAAACCTTCCATCTTAAGACAATGAAAGAAAAAGCAAAATAAGTGAAATCAAGGAGGAGAAAATAATAAAGATTAGAGCAGAGAGAAATAAAAACAGAATAGAAACATAATATACAAAATCAGGGAAAATAAAATTTTTTACTTTAATAATAAATATGAACAAAATTCACAAGGCTTTAGCTAGACACATCAGACCAAGAAAAAATGAGGAAAAGACATAGACAGAAAGGATATTACTTCTTATCAAATAGACATAAGGAAGATTATAATGACATAAGGAGTCATATGCCAACAAATTGCATAGATGAAATGGACAAGTTGCTAGAAAGACAAACCATGAAAACTGACTCAGGAAGAAACAAAATCTGAATGGATCTATAACAGAGATCAGATTAGTTATTATAAAACTTCCCACAAAGAAAGTTCAGACACAGACAGTTTTACTGGTTAATTACACCAAACATTTAAAGAAGAATTAACATCAGTTATTTACAAACTCTTTCAAACAACAGAAGAGGAAGGAATTTCCCAATTCATTTTTTGTGGCCAACAATGTATCAACAGAATAAAGAATAAAAACCAAATTATCCTAATAGATGCATAGAAAGTATTTAGTGAAATTTTCATAGTAAAAACCCTCAACAAATTAAGAGCAGAGGGGGAACTTCCTTAATGTAATAAAAGACATTAAAAAAAAACCCTCAGCTGACATAATCAATGGGGAAGACTGAGTGTTTTTCCCTTAGGAATCAGATCAAGACAAGGATATTTATTCTCCCTACTTCTACTCAGCATTGTTCTGAAGGTTCCAAGCCAGGGCTATTAAGCAAGAAAAGAAATGAAAGTCATGCAGAGTAGAGAGAGGAAATGAAATTATTTCTATTTGCATATAACAGGATCTTGTATACAAGATACTCACTGAAAAACAATTAGAACTAATAATGAATTCAGTCAATTTGCATGATAAGGTCAATATATAAAACAGCAGCAAACAAAAATCTGAAGATAAAATTAGGAAAAGAATTTCACTTAAAATTACATCAAAAAGAATAAAATACTTAGGAATAAATTTAACAAAAGAAGTATAAATCATATACTATGGAAAAATAGCAAAATATGTCAAAAGAAATTAAAGACCTGAAAATTGAATGAAATTCTATGTTCATGGATCAGCAGGTTTAACACTGTAAAGATGGCATAACTCCTAAAACTAATCTAGAGCATGAATACAATCTTCATCAAAATTCCAGCTAGGTTCTCTGCAGAACTGATCCTATCATTCATATGAAAATTCAGAATACCCATGATAGCTACTACAATTTTTAAAAGGCCTAAGTTGGAGGACTCAATTAAAATTTCAGAAATACACTATTATTTCATGTTTTTGGTCAATTTTTAAGAGCATGCCAAGAACATTAAATTGGGGAAAGACAGTCTTTTCACCAAATGGTGTAAAACAACTGGATATGCATATGCAAAAGAATGCAGTTGGATGCCCCATTTCACACTGTACATAAATATTAAACCCAAATGGGTCATTGTGCAGAAATAGGTTAATACAACTAATCAGAAGTACTGTTCTTGGAAAGCCCTGCTTACAAGATTGGTTCTTTGCTGTTCTTTGGAAAACCTGGATTTTTGGATTGATAACAGCATTTTACTCTGCCTAAACAGAAAACACTAAGTTCTTTGTTGAACACTTGCTTTCCTTCTGGGAGTTTAGAGTTTTGGTATGTGCCATTTATATGACCAGCTCCCAGTAAAAAGTTTGGATGCTAAGCTTTTATAAGCTTTCTTGGTTGGCAATATTTCATACATGTCAAAATTCATTGCAAAGGAAATTAAGCATGTGCTGCCATGTATGTTCTACTGGAAAACTTGTGGCTGTTTTTCCTGGACTTTGCCAATATACTGCTTACCTTTGTTGATTTAGCTGTGCATTTTCTCAATGTAATATAGTATAGATATGAAGAATACTATATGCTGTATCCTGTGAGTCTACCTAGTGAATCATCAAATTTGGAGGTGATTAGGGACCCCCCCCAAACATAAACATGTAGGATTATATAGGAGCTAAAACTATAAAAATTTAAAACAAAAGAATGAATCTCTGTGATTAGGCAAAGCTTTCTTTGATATGAAAGTCAAAAGAAAATATAAATTGGATTTCATGAGAATTAAAAAATTTTATTCATCAAATGACATGATGATAAAAGTGAATCCCATGGCTGATATTCTCTGGGAAAACACAGAGAAAGTAAAAAAGAGGCCACAAAGTGGGACAAAATATTTGTCATCAAGCTCATAATTCAAAACGGATTTATATAAAGAATATTTATAAAACAAATGGACAAAAGGTCTGAACAGATATTTCTTCATTGATGCGATAAAAAGAGCCAACAGGCTCATTGAAAACTTGTTCAGTTGTGTTACCAAGTAATGGGCTAATTGCCTGACATTAAAACCAATTATGACACCAGCTTTCCAGCTTTTGAGAGAGGAAATTAGTTGACTGCAAGTAGACTAGTAAGGAGGTAAGATAAAAAACTAAAATTTGCCTCCCCACCTAAGAAGAAGGAGGAATTTATATTGATTTGAGGTAAGGAGTTGAGAACAAGAGAGTTATATTTTGTTGTCTAAGGAGTGGTTTAAGCAGAAAGAAATGTGGACTTAGATGATTTACTGGCTAGTTACAGGGGAGTCCATACACAGAGAAGTATGAAGAAGTTTCTGCAGAAAACTGAAGGTTTAAATTTCTGTTGATGTGCCCCTTGCTTCTGGGTGGCTTCCTCTTATGCATTAGTCAACTTGGTGCTCACCTCAAGGTTAATAATATCTTGCCATGCTCAGGCTAGCTCATTTGCTGATAACCTTTCAGACTCTGTTTTTTATGGAAGCAAGTCTCAATGAAAAGTTTACATAAGTTTTGCTTCTTTTGTGTTCTAGGGAGGGTCTGAGAACAATTTACCAGCATTAATATCACAAACCATTTAGAGAAATGCAAATCAAAATCCATTCACAACTGCTAAAATGACTAAAATTAAAAAATGGACAATAAAGAGAATTGGTGAGTATATGAAGAAATTGTAACACTCATATATTGCTGGTGGGAATGTAAAATGGTGCAGCTTTTTTGAAACAGTTTGGTAGTTCCTCATAATGCTAAATATGGTTAGCAAATGGTCCAAAACTAGTAAATATATATTCAAGAAAAATGAAAACAGATGTCTATGCAAAATTTATACATGAAGGTTCGTAGCAGCATTATTCGCATTAGCCACAAACCAGAAGCAATCCAGAAGTCCATGAATTGATGAATGGATAAATAAAATGTGGTGTATCAATACAATATCATTTAGCAATACAAAGAGATGAAGTATTGATGTATGCTACAACATAATGTACTTTGAAGAACTTACACTGAATAAAAGATGAAATACACAGGGAAAAGTGGTTCTTTTTAGATTGTGAAATAAACATAAAAATAGAAAGAAGGTAATGGAAATATTTTTCCAGGAAAGAACTTCTAACATTTTTATGTGGGTCAAATTTCTAAAACAACAACTATTGCTGTGTAAAAGATAAAAGTGCCATAGTACATTTTTGTTGGCCAGTGACTATCACAATGCTCTACTAAGTAGATGAGCTGCTATTTAATGTATCTTCATTGTTTGTTTGCCAGCAAGATCCTAGGCTATTGGTAGTGCAGTCAAACCAGAAATGGTATATATCTGATAAAGTACAATTCAGACCATTTCCAAAACCACAATATTTTGAGTTTTAAGATTAAGATCTTTTACACATATGTCCTCCTTATATTCTTTTTCCTACTTCTTAAACATTTTTCTTTTAATTTATTTTTTTCTTACATTGTTGTATACTTTATAGTTTTCCCAACACATCACCATTAATCATAACCATGATCCTTTGTGTTCATCCCTCTCTTGATTTTGCCTTCTCCCTCTCACGCCCTTGTTGTATGCAACTTTGGTTTCTCTACGCCCCACATTATTAAATGGATATGTCCCTTTGTTTGGTTTCTCCATACCCCACATTATTAAGTGGATACGAACACTGGCGAAGTTTTATTATACTAATCTATTACATGATATTTTTGGTGCAGGTCAACAGAAATACCAGTATTGTTTTCAGTAAGTTTTCCATTTTTTCATTTATCATCTGGTCTAAATTTTTTCAGCTTGAAAGATCTGAAATGATAGGCCACTATGAATCATTAATTTAAAGAAAGGAGATTTAATCAGAGGTCAGTCTTTCTAAATTGTAAGCTTTGTAAGGAGGAAGATCACATCTATTTTGTTCACTGTTATATTTCTAGTGACTGACACAAAACTGGCCTATAATTAATGTTTACTCAATGAATTAATAATCAGAAAATTAGCTAACTCAATGGTTTTCAAACTTAAAAGTACACCAGAATCACCTGGAAAGCTTGAAAAACAGACTGCTGGGTCTTATTCCCAATCTTCTGATATCAGTCTAGGATAGGGACCAAGAATTTGCATTTCTAGGAAGTTCACAACTGATGTTGATGCTATCTACTATAATGCCTGGTGCACAGTAGATGTGCAATTATCTAGCTGAAAGAATCAATGAGGAAATACTTTACAAATACCTATTAAATTGAGTTTTCTTTTCTAAAATAGGGAAGGGGTTAGAGTTGAACCCTCTTTCCAATCTTTTTGGGAAAGAAATTGAAAGATTTCACATACATAAAGTTTAGCTATACTTATTTTACTTTTTAATTCACTTTGTTCTTGTTTTAAATCAGTGTATGTCATGAGCTAGATAACAGCATGGTTAAAACACCTATGGATGGTGCATATAATCAAACAATAGCTGCTGTCAGAAAAGATCACATCAAACCTATACCCAGGAAATGACCAACACTGGGTTATAAAAAACTAAGAAAATAAAATTCTAAAAGGGATGAGGCAAGACAACCATTCTTTGTGTATCTAAAAGTTTGAATAAAACTACAGACCATTCAGGTAACTAGTTAATAAATTATCATTTAAAAAGCACATGAAATAACCTTACATTAGAAGTCATGTAAAAGGGAAAATAAATAAAAGTATGTATTTAAAAATATCTTTTCCATAGTCAGAAAAGAGGGAGTTGGTGAGGGGTTGACAGAAGGAATGTGGAATACAAATTACTAGAAAGGCTGGTGAGGACACAAATCAATATTTAGAAATAAGAAAGTAATGAAAAGTTAGGGCTCTTGGTCCTTTAAATTACAGTCTTACTTAATGATTTTCACTTTCTTGAAGGTGTATAGGTAGGGAATGTGTAAGAATATTAAATAATACAGCTTGGTAGGCTAAGACCTTAAAATCATATTAATCTAGTTGGGAACATGGACTTCAAGTTCTAAATATACAATAAAAGTGTAAGTAATACCATCTCTCTATAAAAAGCTACAACATGTTTAGTCAATCATTCTCAATCAAAACAAGGATGGTTTGCCAAACAGTATCAGTTTAACTCCTGGTGTGAAATGTTCAGATTATCAAAATTATCTGGGAAAAATTGCAAAGTGAACATTTTTCTATCACAAGGCCCTTGTGACAGAGGGTATTTGATAAGTGTATTCAAATTAAGTTTACTTCAAATTAAAGTTCAAGTATTGGCTCACTACTCATCTAAATCATTTCTAATTCCTAAAAAGAAACTAAATGAATATTTTACTTCTCCTTTTTTGAATGTGCTTTAATACCTAAGCCAGAATATATTTTGAAGCAGTAGTAATAATTTAAGCTTTCTATGAAAACTTCTACGAGGAGAGAACAAATCAGTACCTTCTCAACTTGGACACTTTGGAGTAATATGATTTCCCAGTGTTTTGTAAGAAGCTATGGAAGTTTGTGTTGACTAGTTCTTTATATAATGCAATAATCATCTATTCCCATTTTCAGGAAAAAATGAGTAAGAGTCTACACACTATGATATATAGTGATTTCTACCATTTATCAAAGTGATAGATGTTTTTCTTCTATGTAGCCAAAACATCTTTTATATCAGAACAATAATAAAAATATAATTTTGAGGCAGCAGCAGTGCCTGTTGGCAGGTAAGAGTGTCAGTGGCACCTGGGATCTCATGACCCATTTCTTCGCTCCCCATACCACTGCAGCGCTTTGGGGACCAGCATGCCTACTCCCTCCCTGGTGGGCAGCAGCAGCGCCCATCAGCAGGTGAGAGTGCCAGTGGTGCCTGGGATTTTGCGACCCATTTCTTTGCTCCCCATCCCACCACAGCTCTTCGGGGACTAGCACACCCACCCCCTCATTGGTGGGCAGTGGCAGCCCCCATTGGCAGTGCTTTGGGGACCAGCATGCCCACCCCCTCCCTGGCGGGCAGCGGTAGCTCCCATTGGCAGGTGAGAGTGCCAGTGGCACCCAGGGTCTTGTGACCCATTTCTTCACTCCCCATCCCACTGCAGCACTTCGGGGGCCAGCACGCCCACTCCCTCCTTGGTGGGCAGCGGCAGCACCCATCAGCAGATGAGAGTGCCAGTGGCACCTATTGGTGCCGGTGCAGATAAGGATCCTCAACAAGAATTAAAACATTGGATGGAGAATTCAAAAGAAAAATACAGAACACAGAGCCAGAAACAAAGGAAAAGAACTCATCCCCAAAACACAGGCCAGCAGAAGCAAGAAATTTTACAGGCACAAGGGCAGAAACTACCATAATCTGATATATCTTAACATGCCAACCAATACTAGAGCAGTTGTTGCTCAATATGTAGAGCAAACCCAAAGGGAAAACACAGGAAGGAAGAAACATACAACTACTCAAGTAAGCCCAAAGAAAAATAATCCATCTACAAAGGATAAACAATCTCCAAACCAACATGTATGAATTCGAAGAAATGCCCTTTATGTCACATAAAGAATTCAGACACAATATGATAAAAGCAATCAATGAGCTAAGAGGAGAAGTAGAAAAATATAAAAAGGAATGTAGCAAAATGAACAGCTATCATTGGCAAACAGAAGAATGAGATTGAAACCCTAAATAAGAAAATGAAGGATATGCAGTATATAAGAGGAGTGATAAAAGACCTCAAAAATATGGGAAAAGCCATGAAAGCAGACTAGAAGAAATTGAAGAATGAATCAGCACATTGGCAGATACAGAAAGAGAAAAAGAGAGAGGAAAAAACAAAGTAAGAACACAGAAGAAAAAGTCAGAGATCTATCAGATACCTTAAAGAAAGGAAATATAAGAGTAATTGGAATCCCAGAAGGACAAGAGAAAGATATAGGAAATGAAAGGCTTTTTAATGCAATTATAGAAGAGAACTTCTCAAACTTGAAGAACAAAATGAAAATAGACATACAGGAAGCAAAAAGGACACCAAACTATTTTAATGAAAAAAAACCACAGCAACACACATAATCGTAAAACTTCTAAGAGTCCAAGATAAAGAAAAAATAATGAGCATGACTAGAGAGAGGAAACAGATAACCTACAAAGGAAAGCCCATTAGGCTGACCTCAGATTTCTCCAAAGAGACACTTCAAGCAAGAAGGGAATGGAGCCCCATCTTAAAAAAAACTCCAAGAAAAAAGTGCAAGCCAAGAATACTCTACCCTGCAAAGCTGTCCTTCCTTTATGAAGGAAAAATTAAAACCTTCTCAGACAAACAAAGTCTCCAAAAATTTGCTACCACCAAACCACCATTCCAAGAAATATTGGAAGAAACCTCAAGACCAAAACCCACAGACGAATAAAGAGAATAAATGTAACAAGAAACCAAAGCAGAACCTCAAAATGACCTCTAGAAAATCAACACTAGAACCTCACACATCAATAATCACTCTAAATATCAATGGTCTAAACTTATGAGTCAAAAGACTTACGGACTGGATCAAAAGACAGAATCCAACATTCTGCTGTCTCCAGGAAACACATAGACTTGCGGACTGGATCAAAAGACAGAATCCAACATTCTGCTGTCTCCAGGAAACACATCTAATCCCTAAATATAAGAATAGACTGAAGGTGAAAGGATGGAGAACTATTCTACAAGGGAATGGTCCCCAAAAAAGGGCAGGGGTAGCCATTCTCATAGCGGATAAAGCAGATTTCAGAATAAAAAAAGTAACAAAGGATAAAGACAGACACTACCTAATGGTACGTGGTTCAACCCACCAAAAAGACATAACAATTATTAACATATATTTACCAAAAGAAGGAGCACCAAGATTCATAGACAGATACTTGCAGAAGTGAAAAAAAAAATCAGTGAAAACACATATGTTGTAGGAGCCTTTAACACCTCACTCTCACCAAAAGACAGATCAACAAAACAGAAACTAAACAAGGACACAAAAACTTTAAAGGAGGACCTAGACCAAATGGACCTAATAGATATCTACAGGACATTGCACTCCCAAAGAAGGGAATACATCTTCTTTTCAAATACACATGGATCCTTCTCTAAAACTGAACACATATTAGGACACAAAGAAAACTTGACCAAATACATAAAAATTAAAATTATACCAACATTTTTCTTAGATCGTAAAGGTATCAAACTAGAAATCAACAATGAAGAGAAAACAAAAAGACTGTCCAATACATGGAGACTGAACAATATGCTACTAAATGAAGAATGCGTAATCGAAGAAATTAAAGAAGAATTAAAATCTACTTTGAAATAAATGACAAAGAAGACACAACATTCCAAAATATCTGGGACTCAGCAAAAGCATATCTAAGAGGAAGGTTCATAGCAATACAGGCCTATATCAAAAACCAAGAAAATATCTAAAGAAAAAATCTCATATCCCAGCTTGAAAAGTTAGAAAAAGAACAACAGGAAAATCCAAAACCCAGCAGAAGACAAGAAATAATAAAGATAAAAGAAGAAATAAAAAACCTAGAAACCAAAAAGACTATCTAAAAGATCAACAAATCTAAGAGCTGGCTCTTTGAAAAAAATAAATAAAATTGACAAACCCCTTGGAAAGTTCATAAAGAAAACACTCAAATAAACAGAATCACAACAGAAAGAGGAGAAATTACAACAGACACAAAAGAAATCCAAAGGATAATCAGAGACTACTATGAACATCTATATGGAAACAAATACAAAACCTGGACGAGATGGACAGAATTCTGGAGAAATACAACTACCCAAAATTGAGCAAAGAAGAAATAGAGAACCTAATTAATCCAATCACAAGCAGCGAGATTGAAGCAGTCATAAAAACTTTTCCTAAAAACAAGTGCCCAGGACTAGGTAGATTTATAAATGAATTCTACCATACATTCAAAGAGGAAATAAGACCTATACTATTAAAACTCTTCAAAAAAATCGAGAAAGAAGGAAAGGTCCCAAACACATTCTATGAAGCAAACATCACTCTCATACCAAAACCAAATAAGGACAGCACCAAGAAAGTAAACTATAGACCAACTTCACTAATGAACACGGACACAAAAATTTTAAACAAAATCCTAGCAAATCAAATCCAATGATGCATAAAAGGATTATTCACCATGACCAAGTGGGATTTATCCCAGGGGTACAAGGATGGTTCAATATCTGGAAATCAATTAACAGAATCCACCACATCAACAAGAAGAAAAACAAAAATCACATGATCATATCAATTGATGCAGAGAAAGCATTTGACAAAGTCCAGCACCCATTTATGATAAAAGCCCTTTAAAAATTGGGGATCAAAGGAACATAACTCAACATAATAAAAGCCATCTATGACAAACCTACAGCAAACATCATCTTAAGTGGGGAAAAAATTAATCATTCCAATTAAGATCCAGAACCAGACAAGGATACCTACTCTCTCCACTACTTTTTAACATTGTACTAGAAGTTGTAGCCAGGGCAATAAGGCAAGAGAAAGATATAAAAGGGATACAAATAGGAAAAGAGGAACTGAAGCTATCATTATATACAGATGATATGATTCTTTATGTAGAGAACCCAAAAAAATCTACAGAAAAAATTCTCAAAACAATAAACCAGTTCAGTAAGGTAGCTGGTAACAAAATCAACACACAGAAGTGATTAGCCTTCCTATATGCAAAAAGTCAAGTAGAAGAAATTTAAAAAGCCATCCCATTTACCATAGCACTAAAAACAATTAAATACCTGGGAATAAACCTAACAAAGCATGTGAAAGAACTTTACAAAGAAAACTTTAAAACACTGCTAAAAGAGATAGAAGAAGACATAAGGAAATGAGAAGACATTCCTTGCTCATGGATTGGAATAATTAACATCATCAAGATGGCCATCCTACCAAAAGCAATCTACAGATTCAATACAATCCCTATAAAAATTCCAATGACATTCTTTAAAGAGATAGAACAAAAATTATAGAAATTTATATGGAATAACAAAAGACCTCAAATATCAAAAAACCTTCTGGCCAAAAATAAAGAGAATGGAGGCCTGACTATTGCAGACTTCAAAGCCATAATAATTAAAACAGCATGGTACTGGTAAAACAACAGACAATCAGACCAATGGAACAGAATTGAGAGCCCGGAAATAAAATCACACATATATAGTCAACTAATCTTTGATAAAGGAGAGAAAAACTTATTTTGGAGCAAAGATAGACTCTTAAAAAAATTATATTGGGAAAATTGGACTAAGATCTGCAAAAAAAAAAAAAATGGACCGAGACAACATCCTCACACCATGTACAAAAATCAACTCAAAATGGATAAAAGACTTAGATGTCAGATCTGAAACCATAACATACATAGAGGAAAACCTGGGCAAAACCCTCCATGTATTACAATCCAGAAATCCCTTTTTGGAAATATCTGCAATGGCAAACAACTGAAGGAAAACATGAACAGATGGGACTACATCAGACTAAAAAGCTTCTGTACAGTAAGAGACAACAGGAAAAACTAATAGAAGCCCAACCAAATGGGGAAAAAAATCTTGCCCTCTACAAGAATAAGGGTTTCATAATGCAGATCCATTAGGAACTTACACAAATAAACAAAAACAAAACAAGAAACCCAATCAAAAAATGGGGAGAAGAACTTAAAAGACACTTCTCTAAAGAAGAAATACAAATGGCCAACAGGCACATGAAAAATTGCTCAAAGTCACTGCAATCAGGGAAATGCAAATCAAAACCACAATGAGATACCACCTTACACCAGTGAGAATGGCCTACATAAAAAAAAAAACAGGCAACAATAAGTGCTGGCGTGGATGTGGAGAGAAAGGAACACTCTTACACTGCTGGTGGGAATGTAAACTGGTCCAACCACTATGGAAAGCAGTGTAGAGGACCCTCAAACTAATGAAAATGGAACTACCATTTGATCCAGCAATTGCTCTCTTGGGAATCTACCCAAAAGAGACCTCAATGTGGGTACAAAGGGACACCTGTGCTCCAATGTTTATTGCCGCACTGTTTATAATTGCAAGGACATGGAAACAACCCAAATGTCCTAAAACAGATGAATGGATGAAGATGTGGTATATATACACAATGGATAATTACTCATCAATTAAAAATGACAAATCTGATGAATTTTTCGAAACAATCATACTAGCAGAAATCATACTAGAAGAAATCATACTAGCAGAAACGAGTCAGAAAGAAAAAGACAGAAACCAAATGGTTTCACTAGTATATAGACAACCAAACAAAAGTACACAACGGGAGGGTGGGGACCAGCTGGAGGGTCAGGGAGGGGAGGTGGTGGGTGAACCCCAGAGGTTAAAAATCATTAAAAATTTAAAAATATATAATTTTGGGGTAGTACATTAAAATAGATTTTCAAGAATATTTTAATAGATGTTTTAAATGTTCTATATCTAATATTCTGTTCTCTCCTAGCACCTCTTCCCAAGTAAGAAATCCAAGTCTAGTCTTGTAGAGAAAGTTAATACCCAAATAATAAGCTAATCCTACCAATAGGAACTCAGTTTCAATTTCTTGCTATAAAAGCAAGTTACTTTTCTCCTAAAATTAATAGAATACTTTGGTTCAGAAAAAGGAGAACTATATACAAAATAATTGCTATACAGGAAAGTCAGACAAGCTATTTGTAGCTTTTTATCTTATTTGTAAAAGGATCATTATCTCATGCATGTTACATATAAATTAACTCAGCTTAAACTATGTCAAAGGATCCCGAATTGTTTCACCTGAATCTCAGTTGAGACAGAGAGTCTACAAAATTCCACCTGAAAAACAAACGGCTCAAATCAACCTTATGATATGAAGCAAAACATGATATCCCACCAGAGTCTGATTCCAAAAGAATATTCTCAAACACGACAATATTTCAGCTAATCCACATAGTATCTTACCTGCTTTATCTCACTTTTTAACTGCATGATTCCAGTTCGTTCTGTTTTGGTTGCTCCGACAGCACCAATCTCATGGATAGATATAGCAGGGCTGACATTTGAGTCAGTGGGACGAACTACATAGCATTCCAGATTAAAGAGAGAGAGAGAGTATAATTAGATTAAAATATTTTCTGTACCAGAATTAAATTACTTAAACATATGTCATTTGCAAATACCAGATGATTTCACTCATATGTAGAATATAAAGGAAGGAAACAAAGGAACAGATAAAACAAACTGTTGAATGCAAAACTGAGGGTACAGGAAGGGGATAGTAGGGAGATGGAAGCAATGTGGGGAGAAGATCAATGGACTATGTGGAAGATTATTGGGACTAAAATGGTGGGCGTGGTATGATAACATATATTTGTAGAGCTGTGAACTTAAATTCCCTAAAACATACACCAAATTACAAACCATTAACTCAGTAAACATAATAAAAATACATGTTCTTTAATATTTAAGTTAATTTAAAATACCCTGAACAACTTCAAACTTGTTACTCAAAGCATGATGCATGGTGGTGCAGCATGACTTAGGAACTTGTTAATAAAATCTTAGACCCCACTCCACAAATACTGAGTCAGTGCCTGTATATTGGCAGGATTCTTAGGTGAGACTTACACACAGTAAAGTTTGAGAAGCATTATTTTATACCTTTCTTTTATCACTCTAAGGTTTGATATTTATCCATCTCACATTGGATATTTATTTATCAAAAGCCTTAAGATGAAAACAAGAGATAACTCTTTTCATTTGTTCAGATACTTGGGTACTGAATACCAAATATCACTGCTAAATCACAAGTGTAGGTTGATTAATTTGTGATGGGATGCCTACATTTATTTGAATTTAAAGGTCAAATAATACATCAGGTATATTATAACATCTATACAAACATATAAATACACAAGTGTGTACATATTTACTCCCTACTGTAAGTGCTAATCAATTACTGCCAACTGGAATTCAAGGAAGTTTCAGATAAAAACGCATTGTTGTCAGTTGTCTTAAAGTAAAGATATTTTGGATAACAGAATGGAATAGGTAAAACTACCCAACATGAAACATAATTATCTATTTAGTTGATGTATATTTAGGGGGGGAATGAGACATACAATGGTTTCCAAAACTTGTTCCAGAAGAAATATTTACTTTTCACTGTTTCCCATATTAGAATCCTGTTATTTGGGGGGAAATGTACCTCTGATAAAATAAAAACATAAGAATATTTAAAACCAACGACATACTTAAATACTCTGAAATGAAAATGCACTTACCACTTCGTTCCACTCCAAACTCCTTGCCACTGAGAATATGATGCAGTAAGTCTTTCATGGCTGAAGGACTTAGATTTATCAGACCCTCTGTGGCTTCCTCAGCTAGTCAACAGAAATATTAGAACAGAGGGACTTTAATTGGCCTGCCATGCCTGCCCTATTTTTCCCAATTTCTTTACTTGCTTAGGATTTCTGAGTCACTTGATTATAATAACACATATATAAAAATATAAAAGAAATTTCTAGGACCATACTGTTTAAGTAGTCACACTGTGATATTTTATTTTTAATATTATCTTAATAATTTAAAGACTATTTAGTTTATGGATTAGCCAAGTCCTTGATTTCTTCTATCTCTTCTTACCCAATTCCACATCATTTGGGTATGAAGTGGATCTGTGTTTGAAGATGGGAAGAATGAGAGGAGAACAATGGAACTGGAAGTCAGAGAAAAGCAATGAATATATATATATATATATATATATATATATATATATATATATACACAGACTAAAATAATAAAAACCTTTCAGTCTGAAATATAAACTTAGAAAATATTAGATATGAATTCACAAAGTTATGAAGAATATAGAAAAGATAACAAATTTTTTCATCAACTTCAGATACTTAGAGCATACTATGTGTAAATCATAACACTAAGCAATATTAGTACAAACAGATATGATGTAATACTTGACTTTGAAAGGCTGACCATCTATTTAGGAGAGGCTGGACATGCAAATAAGATAAATCACTAGAAAACATGACTGAAAGGATGCCAAATGAGAGGTATAGGCAATAAAAACTTTGGAAATCAGAGCAGGTATCAATCTTCAAAATGGGGGTTGATAAAATTAATGGGAAGTACTGTGGAAGTAGGGGACAGAAACAAGACTATTGAAAGCCTTGAATAAAAGAAACAGAGATCTTGATTTTATACTGTAAGCAATGAAGAGTCAATGGTTTTGATGAATCTATAGGAAAATGAGCGATAACAAGAATTAAGAAAAAGTGAGGGATATTTAAGGGTCTAATCCCTCATTGATATTTATTATTGATTAATCAGAACCTCTCATAAGATATCCCTGGATCTCACAGAGTGTATATATATATATATATATATATACATACACTTACATAAATATCCTCTCTATATACATATATGAAATATATATTATACATAGATCACATGTAATCTATACCAATATGCTGAACTAGAAATCATTCGGAATCAGGCAAACTTGGAATCAAATTCCACTATTTACTAGCAATGTAGCTTTGACAAAGTTATTTAACTTCTCTTGGTTTCTGTTTCCTTATCAATAAAAGTAGAACAAAAAGACTATCCAGTCTAAATGCCCTCCAAAGAAATGAATGGGTAAAGAAATTATGGTATATATACAAAATGGAATACTACTCAGAGATCAAGAAAGAGCAATTCATGACATTTGTGGTAAGATGGATGGAGCTGGAAGGGGTTATGCTAAGTGAAATAAATCAGGAGGAAAAAGATAAATATTGGGTGTTATATGCATATACAAGTGAAATATCAGCAATGTAGAAAAGGAAAAAGACAAAAATTGCAAGCTGGCCATAGACCTAAGACACACAAGAGGGGAGGGAGAGGAGCCAAAACAGGGGAGGGAAGAGCACAAGGGAATACAGTGATAGTTCATGGGTGATATGGTGGTAGGAGAACTATAGGAACTATACCTGAGGGAAAAAGTCAAATACTGTTCAAAAATTAACAATGCTGTAACAAAAAATAAGTAGAAAAAGAAAATAAAAACAAGAATACTTTCTCCAGGTTATTGTAAAGATTGAATGAAACAACTTATGTAATAAAAAACAAAATTGATCATTATTTTCTTCCTTTAAAGTGTTATTTAATTTGTATTTCCCTGATTATTAGTGATGTGGAGCATTCTTTCATATGCCTATTAGCCATCTGTATCTCCTCTTTGGTAAAGTATCTTTTTAGGTCTTCTCCCCTTTTTTTGACTGGGTTTTTTGCTTTGTTTTTGTTGAACTGTAGGAGCTCTTTGTGGATCTTTGTTATCAGATGCTTGTCACTTGTCTGGAGGACAAAAATTTTCTCCCAGTTGGTTGGGTTTCATTTTGTTTTGTTTATTGTCTCTTTTGCTGTACAGAAACTTTTTAGTTTGATATAGTCCCAGTTGTTTATGTTTTCCTTCATAAACTGCTGGCCATAGTTGTTTTTGAAATGGATTTCTGAGATGCAATTCATAAAGGGTTTTGCCCAGGTTTTCTTCTATGGTTGTAGGTCTCACTTCCAGGTCCTTTATTCATTTTGAGTTAATTTTCATGCAGGGTGTGAGGGTGTTGTCCTGGTCCATTTTTTTACATGTTTTGATCCAGTATTCCAAGCATCATTTACTGAAGAGGCTATTCTTGTTTCAGAGTATGTTTTCTACCCCTTTGTCAAAGATTAGTTGACCATATATGTGTGGTTTTTCTGGGTATTCGATTCTGATCCATTGGTCTGTTTGTCTCTTTTTGTACCAGTACCATGCTGTTTTAAGTATTATGGCTTTGTAGTATAGTTTGAAGTCTGTTAATATGAGTCTTTCTATTTCCATCCATGTTGCTGCGAATGACATGTATTTGTCCTCCTTGATTGATGCATAGTATTCCATCATATGTGTGTATATATATATATATATACCACATTTTTTTTTAGCCAATCGTCTGTTTTGGGGCATTTGGTTTGTTTCCAAATCTTGGCAATTGTAAACAGAGCTGCAATAAACATGTGTGTACAGGTGTCCTTTTGAATTAGTGTTTTCATGTCCTCTGGGTAGATCCCCAGTAGTGGGATTGCTGAGTCAAATGGTAAGGTTCCTTTTTCTCCACATCCCCACCAACACTTGTTGTCCATTTTATTTATATGGGCATTCTTACTGGTGTAAGATGGTATCTCAGTGTGGTTTTAATTTGCATTTCCCTGATTATTAGTGATGTGGAGCATTCTTTCATATGCCTATGTAACTTGCTTTCTTCCCACAAAAATGTTTTAAAAATTATTTTTAAAAAAATCTCCTAACTAGGATATGGGAAAAATCGCCATTTGCTACTTCTACTATTGTATCCAAATTTCAAGTTGTCTTAAAGTTTTAAAACTTGTAATATTTGTCATACTGAAATCTTGTTGTATCCTAATGTGCATACTGATATCTTGTTGTATCCTAATTTTCTTTTATATATACATTTTAAGCCTGAAATAAACTGTATAGTTGAAAATAAAAAAGTAAAGTGTTATTTAATATAAATTCTCATGTCATTTAAATTATATTCAAATCAATACATTTAACTACTTAATATATCACTTAAAAGCTTTTTGGGAGGTAAATTTAACTGAAGTAATATCTAAGACTTAGTTTCGCCAAATTTTATTTTCCTATGTAATTCCCAACTCAATAATTCTTCACATTCTTGTTGAAATCAAACTAATGCCTGTGGAAAAAAAAGAGTGATGCCAAACAGGTCCTTCTCAATACTTTATATATTTCTGCAGTACAGTTTCCCCAATTATTCTTCAAACTAAACCTTCTGTCTTGCCAAATATACCTTGGAGTTAGGGAGTCCTATTAAATAATATTAAGAGATAAATAATATCCTGTCAGAAAATATAACAGATAATATTAAAATAAATATGGTCTTCCTCTGTTTGATCCTGATATTGACTAGACAAGAATACAACATAAAGACATGACATTATGATTCTAGTTGATGTCCTTAAGCCTCAGTACCTAAATCAGAATCCAACCCAGCCTGCCACATTCAAGCTCTAGTGCTCTGGATTACTCCAGGGGTTAGGAAGAATATGATTTAGATGGCAGAGTCCCCAAGAGGTAGTTCTGAAATTGAAGAACTAATATATAAATTGGTCATGATACAGTCCCTTGACTTGTATAAATATTGACTAGCATGGTAACATTAATCCTTTGGGGAGCTTCTGAGCTGATAAAAATTATTTCAGTTTTCTTTCTCTACTGATCCAAAACTTAACAGAGACCTACATTAAAAGTGAATTCTGCCTAAAAGTGTTATTAAATTTATACCTGAGCATCGGAGGGAGTGGGCCAGTTCTGTTGCCATAACTTGGATGATGAGACCTATTCGAAGTCGGAACATTTCAGCAAAGAGGCCAGGTTGAGTTCGCATATACATGGCTAGATACACCATTATTTCCTATGTACAGCATAAATATAGACAAAAATTATGGCTATGGTCTCAAAAGGCCTATTTTTTTTGTCCTCAGAAATGATCAGATCAATTGGAAACAAACTTTTAAGTACCATGAGAGTCTGACTCACCTGTGTAAGGATTGATATGCTCATGTCCCCTTCACTGGCTTCATCTATCAGCTGAGTGAGCTCTTCATATGGGAGAGGTCTGAGGAAAAAGATGAAATTCTGAAACTACTTAAACCTTAATATTTTGAAAGAATAAAAAAGCTTCTCCCAAGTTCAAGTTCATGATTATCAACAACATTCTCGTATTTTCGGTCTTCAAAGTTCATGCCTCCTCAAACCACTGTGGCTCATATCAATGCAAGAACATAATTCAATCCTCTCTAAACCTGGATTGCTTCCCTCACTCAAAGTTTTATATAAAATTCATCCCATGGAAATTGGTGACTGTTCACAGGTGATAAAGTGGTGGGAAAACTATGGGTACTACAATGATGTAAAAAATATTAAACAACTTATTTTTAAAATAAAATAAAATAAAAATAGAGCTTACTCCATGATGTTCTTCCCTAGTCTTTCATGGTTACTTTTTAACACTTGGCAAGTAACTATTATGGCTAGAAATAAACTAACTTGAAACTGTACCTTTTAGAAACCATTTTATTACTTTTACAATATAGTATTATACTGAATTTATGTGGTTTCCTCACACACACAGATACACACACATACAACACAGGTATGCACATCTCCCAAAGTTCTAATGTTTCTGTTGGTAATAAGCTCTGGGGACAAGGACCATGATGTTTATTTTTTGCCCACAGTAGCACAAATTTGATCTATTTATGATAAAAGGTTATTTGTGCAGAAGAATAGAGTTACAGGTTGAATTATTTCTCCCCAAAATTCATAAACTGAAATCATAATTTCTAGTACCTTAGAGTGCGACCTTATTTGGAGATGAGGGTTTTACAGGGTAATTAATTAAAGTGGGTATGGATTAATGTGGGTTTTAAACCAATATGACTGGTGTTCTTATATAAATGGGAAATTTGAACTTAGAGACACACATAAAAGGAGAAATGTAAAGAGATATAGGAAGAAGATGACTATCTGTAACTCAAGGAGGCCTGGAACAAATTCCTTTATAGCCCTCAGAAACAATCAACCCTTATGACACTTTCATTTGAACTTTTAGTCTCCAGAACTAGGAAATGACAAAGTACTTGGTCTGTGGTACTTTGTAACAATAACCCTAACAAAGTAACACACAAAGGTAGGGCTATTTTCTTGAAAGAAAATAACCAGGACTTTATAGGTTCCATAACAAACACATAGAGTCTATGACACATGGTCCTAGGACATTCTCTTATAGCCTTCATATAGAAGTTTGACCTAGATTCCAGAAGCAAGTGAAATCACGGACAAAAATCAGGATGAGGTGGTATTCAGACATCAGCAAAGATATTTATACTTCCCCCCCCATTAAGTTCTATATTTATAGTTAGAGCATGTTCTTTTTTATATTTAATAATTTTTTATATATATTTATATATTTCACATCTTTGTATTCCCCCCCACATCCCCTCCCTGACCATTCCTGTCCTCTCCCCCCCCTTTTTAAGAGACTAGGTCTTGCTATGTTGCTCAGGGTTGCCTCAAACCCGCGAACTCAAGTGATCCCCAGTTTTAGCCTCCCAGGTAACTGGGATTACAGGCATGTGCCACCATGACAGGCTGGAATATGTTCTTTTTATAGAATAAATGTTTTATTACAATGACTACAGAAGTATATAATAGGAAGTATCTTGTTTTATAGTACTTCCCAGTAGAAAATCAAATCTTTCAGATACTTTTGAATGAAGTTAGAATCCATTTAGATGCAGCCAGCTGCAAATTTAAATTTTAGTGTTGGCATGATATGAAATAAAATAGATTTAGTCAAGATTAGTTTTATTGGTATGGCTGATGATAAAAGGAAGACTCATAAGTAAAAATTTCCATCATAGACAGTCACCAAACACCCTATCCCCTTCAGTCCATGCTTTCCAGTTGGAAACTGGAAATAGCTAACTGAAATAGAGACAATGTGAAAGCAGTCTTCTTGGAAGAATCCAGTCATATTTTGCTCTGTAAATTCCCACTTTTCCTCTTGACTATGAGCTGCATGGAGTTTCATTATAAGCCCTGAGCTTTAATCAGACACTTTCTTCCAACATCCTTTTTCCAGGATATAACTGATTTTTTTTCTTGGTGCTAATCCAATTGTTCTCTTTGATATTTTTGAATGGGAGATTTGAGAAAGCTAATAATTAAAAAATAAAAATATATTTAAATACTACTCCTTGTGAGTTTTCTCTTTCACTTATGCATGCTTTGCCATTATCAACATTCTCAAGTCAAGTGTCCCTGACAGAAGTGCATAAATGTAGGAAGTTATCTATCGCTCATTGACAGACTAGGGCATGAGAATAGTGATCAATCCCAAACCCAAACCCAAACAAACATACGCAGAAATGGTTTTTTCTCGAGGTTCTGGAGGGAGTCCAACTGTCAAGTGTTTCTGATGGGAGAGGAGATCTGTGCAGGCCTATAAAGTGATAACAGAATGGCATTAACCTCCCTAAAACAACTCAGATCTCCGTGAAAATTTCACTTGTCAGTCTAGAAATGTTAGTTTACACTTATTGACATGTCAAACTTTCTCAGGAAATACCATGAGAGTTAGAATTCTTAGAGTTTATAACACCTCTGTAAGTCTATAAATCATATGATTTAGTATTATCTATTTTACATTCACAAACAAATATCTTACTGCAGATCAGAAACTTTATGCAGGAAAGAAAACATCCTAAATGATTAGAGGTTGTGGTTACTTTAGAAAGTAATCATGGAGACCAATATTTAAAATACTTTCGTTTAGGAAAAACTGAAATAATTTCCATTAAGATGTGGAACCAGGCAAGGATACCTACTCACACCACTACTTTTCAACATAGTACGGAAGTTCTAGTTAGGGCAATAAGGCAAGAGAAAGATATAAAAGGAATACAAATAGGGAAAGAAGAAATGAAACTATCATTATATGCCGATGACATGATACTTTATGCAGAAAACTAAAAAAAAAAATCCAAAGAAAAACTAATCAAAATGATAAACCAGTTCAATAAGGTAGCTGGTTACAAAGTCAACATACAAAAATCTGTAGCCTTCCTATATGCAAAAAAAAAAAAAAAATCCGAAGAAGAAATTTAAAAAACTGCTCCATTTACCATCGCACCAATGAAAACCTGGGAATTAATCTAACAAAAGACTTCAAATACCAATACAAAGAAAACCATAAAGTACTGTTAAAAGAAATAGAAGACATAAAGAAATAGACATCTCTCTGCATGAATTGGAAGAATTAACATTATCAAAATGGACATCCTACTAAAAGCAATCTACAGATCCAACGCAATTCCTATAAAAATCTCAATGACATTTTTAAAAGAAATAGAACACAAATTACTGGAATTCATATGGAATAACAAAAGACCTCGAATTGCCAAAGCCCTCCTGACCAAAAGGTGACCAAATGGAGATATTACACCCCCAGACTTCTAATTATATTGCAAAGTCATAATAAAACAGCATGGTACTGGAACAAGAACAGTCACAGAAACAAACCAGTGGAACAGAATTGAAAGTCCAGAAATAAAGCTACACATGTATGGTCAACTAATCTTTGATAAAGGGGCAATAAACATACATTCAAATAAAGATAGCCTCTTCAATAAATGGTGCTGGGAATAAATGGACTGTTGGATGCAAAAGAATGAAGACTCCCTTACATGATACATAAAAACCAAGTCAAAATGGATAAAAGATCTGGACATAAGATCCCAAACCATAAAATACATAGAAGAAAACATAGGCAAAACACTTGATGATCTGTACCACAAAAATCCTTTCAAGACACATCTATACATGCAAAATAAATGAAGGAAAACATAAACTGCTGGGACGATATGAAACTACAAAGCTTCTTCTGTAAAGCAAAATAGACAATAACTAAAGCAAACAGACACCCAACCAAATGGGAGAAAATTTTCGCTCTCCAATCAAATGACAATGATCTAATATCTAAGATCCACAAAGAACTCACACAACTTAACAAAAACAAAGCAAAAAGCCAGTCAAAAAATGTGGAGAAGAGCTAAAAAGACATTTCTTCAAAGAGGAAATACTAATGGCCAATAGGCATATAAAAAAATGCTCAACATCACTAATAGCCAGGGAAATGCAAATCAAAACCACAATGAGATACTACGTTACCACAGTAAGAATGACCCATATCAGAAAAATGGGCAACAAGTGCTGGTGTGGATATGGAGGAAAAGGAACATTCTTACACTGCTGGTGGGAATACAAACTGGTTCAGTCACAATGGAAAGCTGTGTGGAGGACCCTGAAACTACTGAAAATGGAACTACCAGCAATCCACTAATTCCACTAATAGAAATCTACCCAAAGGACACAAAAACACTAATTCAAAAAGACACCTGTACCTGCATGTTTATTGCAGCACTATTTACAATAGCCAGAATTTGCAAACAATCCAAATACCTCAAAACTGATGAGTGGATGAAAAAGTTTGGTATATCTATACAAGATATATTATTCAGCAATCAAAAGAGACAAATATGATGCATTTGTGATAACATGGATGGATCTACAAGGAACCATACTAGCGGAAATAAGCCAGAAAGACAAACACAAAATTGGGATGGTCTCACTTAAAGATGGGATATAGGAAAAACAAACAAAAGGTTAAGAAAAAAGTCAAAACTAACAAACTGACAACAGACAGAATTAAAGTAAACAGCTAGGGCGGGGGAGGGAGAGGGATGGACATCAAGGAAGGGACCAGCACAAAAGATCAAGATAATGGTTCATGGGTGAGATGGCAGTGGGAAAGTCCTGGGGAATACAATGATATAAAATAAATAAATATTAATAAAAAGAGGTACTAAAAAATAAAAAATTACGAATTAAAAAAAACTCCATTAATTTTGATATAAATTCAAAATCTATAATACCTCATCAAGTGCTTCCACCTTCTTCCTTAAGATTCCAGAAATGTATCGGATGAGGCCCCAGTGACGAATTTCTCCAACTTTACCATATAGTTCTGTAAGTAGCTCTCTGACAGGCATACCGCCTTCATCATACATTGCAGTGTCCCAGTCAGGTCCTCTGAAGTATTAAAAACAAGGCATTCATTATAGGTAAAGAATCCAGAATCACAACAGATATTTTGTTTCAGAATCACAACAGATATTTCTCTTTTTGATGGCTCTCTTTCATTAGAAAACTGCTATTTAATAAGAAACTTTGTAAAACTATGATTAACAGTAAGCCCTGAAAGCCAAACATCTAGACAAAAATAAATGATAGATTCATCTGTGTTTTGACAAAATGCATTCTTTTACATTCCTCACAGGCTTTAACATAGTGAAAATAAAGTCAAAATATGCTATACCTAAGGAACTAATGATGAAATAAGAGGCCTATGTGCTTATTTTTAAAGGATACATATGCATCATTGTTGTAAACATTACTGTAACACAAGTCATACTTTAACATATACTATGACTATGAAGTCCCATGAAAGTACTTTCATAAAGTGCTATGAAATCAAGGCAAAGGTATCAAAATAATGTCACAAGTAATTTTTTCCTTTGCAGTAACATATAGCAAGTTTTACTGGGTAGGACATGGAGAGAGCTGCATGAGAAGGGAAGCCCCTCGCAGCATGAGACCATCTAAGGCTTATAAAAAGATGTTTAACAGTGAAACAAAATTTTAAAGATGCTTATATATGGTACAAGTTCTACCATCCAGGAGATAAGGGCAAGGGAACTCGAAGGAAAAGGGAGGGGGGTTACATGTCTAGGTAATGACTCTCAAGAGTACTATGGGAAGTCTTTAGGTCAGAGATCTCTGAATGGCAGTAATGATTTGGGGTAGTCAAGGCCTAGAGATTTCTCTTGCTAGCAGATGTAGGGTGGGCTTTGAGAAGTATATAAAGTAAGCAAGCCTTAAATGGCTAAAAATCAGTTTGGGCTATTTTTAATACAATTGGATGAGTAAAAATTTGACTGGTCCTAGAAGACTTTTCAGCTAACTGAAAACTCAAATCTTTTTTTCACTTACTCACTAAACATAATCTGATGGAAAGCCTTTGGAGTCAGAGAGACTAAAGGGTCTTTGACCCAGAGAGGATGAAAGTCCCAGATTCTAAGTTGGCATTCTTTGACATAATTCTGTTTCTGTTAGTGGGGTCAGGTAGAGCAGTGCCTGTCTCATTATAGCTAGTTAAGAGTGGAAGTCTGGGCTTCCCACTCATTCTTTGATTGTAGGGTGGGAACCACAGATTTGTCTATGGTGTTTGACTAGAGCAGAAGTTGCCTATCTTGCCAGGCTGCTCTTTTCCTAGTCGTTTGTCTAGAATGAACAAGGTTTTGGGGGACCTTTTATTGTCTTGTGCCCATTGCATTTTCAATTTGCTGGCTTCTCCAGCATCCAATGTAGGACACATGAAACAAAAAACAAAATTGGGACCTCATGACCTTATTGTTCCTCAGATCCTGAGGTTCTCAAGCAATCTGCTTTCTTCTCTTCACCTCTCAAAATTTCATTATATTTGTTTTCTAAACAATGTCATCCTTGTATTTTGCAGGAGGACAAGAGAGAAATGTGCCTACTATAATCTTGTTCATTCCTAGAAAAGCCACTGAGGTTATGTTTCAAGACACTCTTTATCTTTTTCAAATATTAATGACATATTTAAGAGTGAAATGATAAAATAGATGGTATCATCTTCAAAATAATCCAGGGGGAAGAGAGTATGAGAATATAGGTATGACAAGATTAAGCATATGTTTATAATAGTTCAAGTTGGATGATGGATCCAAAAATATTCATTATAAAATTCTCTGTATAAATTTGAACTTTCAAGTGTATAAAACTTATAATTGTATAAGTTTTTACCATACAAGGTAAAAATGAAAAGTTACTGTCTTTCCTTAAAGAAAGGTAGGCTTGAGGTGAACAATAGGGAAGTAGGAAGAAGACTTGTTAAAGGAAGCTATAGCAAAAGCCCTGGTGAGAGATAAAAGCCTGAATAAAGGCAGTGATACTAGAGATATAGAAGATAAAGAAAACATTGTAAAGACTTAGAGACTAACTGAATAGGGAGATAAATTTGGTGACAGTGTTAGTTCAAACAATGAAGATGTAAATTGATAAGAAAGTCTGAGTGTTCCTTCTGAGTGAGAGCCTCTTAATGATAAGGAACTCCCAAATTCAGTCTCCTTTCCCTGTTACTCAAACTTTTTGGGACCAACTTAGGGGACTGCTTCACTCTCTCCAGAAAGTCTCATGATGTGAGGACTAAGTATTTTAAGTATTTCACATACTTTTTGTACACGTGTGGCATTCTCAACATCCAAACCAAATTTAGGGAAAGGGCTCTATTTTACTTCATTAGGGTGATGACTACTTTAATAAATGAGGAAGAATAGATAATTTTTGTGAGAGGATGTGAAGGATAGGAGAAAGGAGTTTAATACTGAATTTCAGGTACCTAGACATTATGTACTTAGCAGGATTCCTGACATAGTAAACACTCAAAAACGCTAGCTTCTTTATCTAATAGGCCCACATAGTCTTAATTCTTTTTAGTTAAGAAGTTGCTTATTTGTAGATCTACTAATGCTAGAAGGTTAATAATAATCACAGTAATAATAGTTGTTAGTTATTAATTACCTACTGCATATCAGGTACTATATCAGAGACTTTACAGATAGTATTTTGTTAAATCTTTAAAACAATTTGATGAGGTAGGCATAATCCAAATTTTATAAATGAGGACAACTGAGACTGAAGTTACAGAGTAGGTAGGTTGAAAAACTGTATTCAAATACAGATCAGTGAAACGCCAAAGCTGTACTTATGTTTACTGTGTTACACATTTCCTCTCTACATGAATATTAAAATGCATTGACAAGACCAATTGCTTACTTCATAGTATACAGAATGTAGAGGATATCAGCTTGCTCCTGTAAGCTTGCAGTCTCATTCAACTGTAAAACCAGTGCTTTGAAGTCTACCTCCCCAGACTGGTCTCTGGGAATATGTATTTCTACACGAACACAGGGAACCTTTAAGTTTGAGAAAAGACAAAAAAAATTGACTTCACAAGTGTTTAACATAATGTCCTAGAGTGCTGATCTTTTTATCTCTATGCCTTTTTAATAAGAATTTCCTGTACTGACAAAAAGTCAAAAATAATAGAACTTTCAAAACATATATATAGTAATCTAGTTTTCCTAAAACTTAGAAAAACACATGTTCACTCCAAAAATGAACTAAAACCAGGGTGGCATTTTGCTTACTACTAGATACTAATAAAACCCTAATGGCTAATCCATGTTCAAGTTTACCTGATCTTCTCGTCGGGGATGAGTTGAATGAAGCAAGTTGAATGAAGGTCTAGAAGCCTGATATATCTTTGCAGGAAGATACATGTGAACATCTGCAAGAGATTGACATTTATGCGAAAGGTTAGATAATTAAGAGACTAGTAACAATGCACAATGAACCTCAATAATGAAGTCACATATGGGTGGGTTCTTTAATAAAACAAAAATGAGAAATTTATCCTTAGTAACATACGAAAGAAGAAATATGAGTATCAGATAATTTAAAGAATGCCCAGATAATAAACATACTTTGAATGAAATATCTAGAACTATAGCATCCGCAAGACATATAAAACATTAAATTCTAATAAAATAATCAATACCACAATGGTGCTATTACTGATGCTTTGATAGAATACCACATATAACAGAAAGTACTCAGCTATGTTTTATATTTTATGAACTTTCCTACAAGAATATCTGCTTCTAGTAGTTAAATTTCCTTGAGCACAGATAAATGCATGGTCCTATGTAAGGAATCAAAAAATGCCATTGGCTTACCAAATTTAAGATGTTTTAAGACTTTAACTTAGATCCATTGTTAAAATATTATAACCTCTAAGGAGAGACTCTCATTTTCACCATTTTACAAATATAGAGAAAGAGATACAGATCTCTAATAACTATTAAAGAAAGTAACAGTGCTGGGAATTAAGTATGATTTCCCTATTCACAATCTAAAAGTAAAACTTAAAGTACATTTCTTTGTATAAAGCTCTATATCAAAGGAGCATACTTAAAGTGTATGTTTTCTCTACTGTAGATATTTATTTGTTACCCCATGTTCACGCTTGCTATCTTTACTTAGTAATGGTCAATAAAGACTTAGTTATCAAAAGCATACATCTCAATCATTGTCATCATTTATAAATGTTAACATGTAGGCCATCCAGTGAACTTAGAGAACTGAATGCACTTAGAAACTGTAACTAGCCCTGGCAATGCATAGTAGAAAACATCCTCAACTGTAAATATTGAAGGAGGGCCATGGTCATAAGGAAAAGAAGGGCAAAATTGCTTATGAAAACTATTTGACAAACAGTTCAACAGTGCAGGGACAACTGACTGTAAATGTTATAGGTGGTGTAAGGGAACCAGACAGTTTATTTAAGGAAGATTATTTTCCTCTCCATTTCATGGCTATTTTGTAATTAGTTTGCAACGCTTTCTCTTTATTTTTTAATGATTTTTTTACATTTTATTTTTAATTTTTAAAAATTTTTAATTGACTGCACACATATATATTTTTTATATTATTGTATACCCCAAGGTTCTCCCACCACGTTGTCACCCATGAACCATCATCTTGATTTCTTGTGCTCATCTCTCCCCTGCTTTCATCCTCCCTCCCCCTCCTTTGCTTTTCGTTTCAGTTCTGCTGTTAGTTTTAACTTTTTCTTGTCCTTTTGTTTGTTTGTTTTCCCTATATCCCATATATAGGTGATACCATCCGGTATTTCTCTTTTTCTTTCTGGTTTATTTCTGCTAGCATGACACCTTCTAGCTCCATCCATCCATGTTATCACAAATGCATTAAATTTGTCTTTTGGATTGTGTAGTAATATTCCATTGTGCAAATATACCACAACTTTCTGATCCATTCATCTGTTTTGGGGCATTTGGGTTGTTTCCAAATCCTGGCTATTATAAATAATGTTGCTATAAACATGCGAGTACTGGTGTCCTTTTGAGATAGTGTTTGTATCCTTTGGGTAGATTCCCGGTAGTGGAATTGCTAGATTGAATGGTAGCTCCATTTTCAGTAGTTTGAGGGTCCTCCACACAGCCTTCCATAGTAGCAAAACTAGCTTGCATTCCCACCAACAGTATAAGAGTATTCCTTTTCCTCCTCATCCACACTAGCACGTGTTGTTGCCAATTTTTTGTGTATGGGCCTTCTTACTGGTGTAAGGTGGTATTTCGTTATGGTTTTGGTTTGATGCTTTCTCTTTAAATGAAATTACTTTCCAAGGAGCAATTTTTCCAAAGGAAAAAGCCCTTTTCATAATTTTAATAGCAATATTAAAACTAAATATGATCCATGTCTCTTACTCTGCTTCTTACTATGTTACTGACTAAAACCAACTGCACAGTCCTACCTGCAACAAAATTATGCTCAATTAATAAATCTTACAAAGATGTGAGTGGCTAATATTTTTAAACTACTAGCTAAGATGCTGAGGCTAAAGTAGTAAATAAAGTAAGGTTCCTGCTCCCACTGTAATGAATGCCTTATCCCCACCTGGGCTTCACTTCATCCTGTGCTCAGCTATAGTGAGTCATGGCATTACTCACTCTGAATATGTTCCTTGCCCTGGGTTGCCAAGGACATTACACTACCAGTTGGTTGCAGAGCAGTTTGGAACCAGTCTAGCCCTCCTTTCTGTGAAGCAGGGCCTAGTTTAGGATGGGGAGGCACACGCTCATTATTACAAATAAGCAACTGTACCTCAATAGTAAGCTAGCTACAGGTTAATGAGGGAGGGAAAAAGAAAAAAAATTAATTGCTTTAGCTATTTCACAGTCTACACCAGCAAATAATAACTGGGTTCTATGTCCACAACACAGTAGGCCATCTTAGTTTTTGGAGGGTTAGGGAGGAAAGGTTGTAGTATTACACAGTTCAGAACAAAATGGCCATTAACCAGGATCCACCTGTTCTTCAACTTCACTAGGATAATATTAGAGTATCTAAAATAGGTTGGAGTGGAGGTGGGGGTAAAGTCTGGGGATTACAATGTTGTGAAATTTATGTATAAATAAAAAAAATAGGTTGGGCTTATTATAGGACAGGTACAGCAAGCATTTCACAATCTTCAAATGTGCATGTGATAACGGTTGTGGAGAAGGGGCAAAGGGTTCTTCAGATCTCACTTGTATGATGGGAGTTTTGTGGGGAGGGCAAAAGTATCTTCCTCTAATGTTGAGCCTAATTAAAAACAGATTCTACAAATGGCAGTTACAATCTCCACATTTCATTCTTGAAAGGACTACTGGCCACACAGTAGTCTTTTTAGTCACCTCATTCCTTTATTCATCAAATATCTATTGTCCACTATATATGGAGTGGTGGATTAGGTGCTAGGTTTCAGTGGTAAGGAAAACATATATGTTCCCTATGATTTTGGGCTCCATCTCCTTCTCTAACATTTTCTTTCCATTGTCCACTATGGATAATGGAAACAAATATTATATATATTTTCTGTGACTGCTTAACATTTCAGAAATTACATGACATTTACAATGTTTCTATCTAGAAAAACAGTGTTTGGATCTATACTGAATTGTAATGTGTGTGTGCCACCATGTATTATTTAGTTTTTGATCCTCTTTGGTGATCTCTGTATCTTGTGCCCTCATGTGGCTAATAGGAACTAGAAAAGAAAATTGTCAGAATAGAACTCTTACTCAGTGACATCCTAATGACAAATACAACACTTGAGTAGAGGGATATGTAGAATATGGAGAGAAGTGTTCTCCTCATTGAAGGGCTGCCAGGACCACTGATGAGTAAAGCCAGTGTTGGGAAAGTGACTCATAGTGAATACTATCAGTATTAATAATATATATATTATTAAAAAGAGGTATATTATAAGTTCATCCAAGAGAGTGAGTACTACACATGAAAATCACAATTATTTATGCAATAGCAGATAACCTCAGACAAGGTGATTCTTCTCTGGTTTTCAAAATATTTTAGTTTATGTCAAATAAGTTTGGCTATTATAGATGCAAGGAAATGACCATGTATTTAAAGTACCCTTCCGGGGTGAGAGCTCTGCAGAAGTCAGGTGAGGTCCCCTCCCTGACCGTCCCCTCAGGCAGCTGCGGGTCGCTAAGGCAACTGTCCTGGGACAAAAGGCCCAGTTCTGCATTTTGCAACTGAAAGAAGCCTTCCCAGCCAGGATAAGGCCGAACTGAGGGCGTTTGAACTGGGGGTGCCTGGCCAGCTGTCTTAACTGCCAGCAGCTTCCACCCCAAACCCAAACGCGCCAACGCCGCTACGCAGTACCGGCGCAAACTCAGAACTCAAGGATACTCACTACCAGAAGCACATAGGCAAAGTTATCCACAACTATATAGATTTCAACATGCCTAATACTAGAGCAGTAGTCACCCAATATGTAGAGCAGATCCGAAAGGAAAACACAGGAAGGAGGAAGACCATAAATACTCAAGCAAGCCCTAAGAAAAATAACTCCCCACCAAAGGATAAACAACCTGAAGA
>PVHY01015241.1:0-36254 GCA_004024945.1 Uropsilus gracilis
CATGAATAAATACACAAAGATTAAAATAATACCAACCTTTTTTTCAGACCACAAGGCCATCAAACTAGAAATCAACAATGAAAAGGAAGAAGGAAGAACACCTAAGGCTTGGAGACTGAACAATATGCTTCTAAAGAAAGAATGGGTAAATGAAGAAATTAAAGAAGAAATCAAAACCTATTTCGAAACAAATGATAAAACAACAAGGTTTATTTACAAATGGGAAAACCAAGAGTCACTGAGGCCACAAGTGTCGCTATCTTAACCCAGTTACTGTCCAGTTTCAAAGTCCTAAAATGCTTCTAAGATGGTGCTATCTTGCCACTGTAGATGTGAACAAGCCTTTTACAAATAAGCACGTCTCAGATGGCGTCTTCTTGCTGCTTCAAACCTAAAGCAGGTATTCACACAAAGTCCCATTTCCTAGCAAGCTGTCCTCTTATCGGAGGTACACAGATTCCACGTTTTCCAGCATGTACAAATCCAAGGTTCTTCAGCATACACAGATTCCAAGCTTTTCCAGCAAGCTATCCTCTCATCAGAGGTCCAAATTCCAGTTTCTAAACCAAAGGTTCGTACTTGCTTTTCTCATAACTTTCCCTTTTCTCTGAGGTGGCCAAATCCCAGAGTGCCAATTGTCTCTTCTCCCCAGGGGCCAAAGCCCATGATGGTGGATCATTCTGCACTGCTTTTTTGCAGCATTTATCCTCTCCTGCCAGACTCCATTCACGGTGCTTCTTTCCTTGCTTGCCTTCAGGTGTGTATCATCTGGGCATTTTCCTTATTGGCATGCCTTCCTAGCTGTGCTACTCATTAACTCCTGGTTACAGGAACATCTGTTGAATTCTTTCTCAGAGGCACCCAAGAATCCCACACACCAAGCCTCCTCATCTGAACCCCAACATCAGCATTCTAACAGAACCATGTAGTTACTTGAGCAAGAAGTAGTTTTGATTTGTGTTGGGCAAATAATTACAAGAGCCAAGAAAATCAGTTGCAGAATTTGGATATGGAAAGGATGGTGCCTTGCCTACATTTCTCCTCCTCAGGCGTTCATTGTTAGTAGCATGTATTCACCCTTGACTATCTTCCCAGATTGTTCTAATCCCACCTCCCTTGCCATTATCATATGATCAATTTAGGCATGGTTCAATTGAAAAAGTCCAGAACTTCAGTTCAATGGTTAGATGAACCAGGGATGTCTCTCCTTAGATGGGAATAAAGAAACAAGAAACCAGTGTTGCTGCTATTAGAAACTGAAAGGGTAGCCAAGATAAGAGCCAGCACATAAAAAAAGGATGAGTACAGGGAATGGACGGTACTTGAAAGCTGGCTTCTGAACTTCCCAAATACATGAGCTGATAAATCACCTTGATTGTTTAAGCCAGTTGGAGTTGGGGGTTTCTGTTGCTTCCACTCAAAAATGCCTGAACTGATGCAGGAGGATTAGTATAACAGCAATATGACTGCTAACTTGCCAAGGTAGCTCTGTGGCTTTGTCTTAGAAGGGAGAGTTAGGTGGCTTCTATCCTAAAGGGATTACTTTACTAGTTCATTCATTTGCTGTGTTTCTATTTGTCTCATATATGGGTGAAATTACATCATGTTTGTCTTCTCTGACATTTCAGTAAGTATAATTAGTACCCTCTAGGTTCATCCATGTTGTTGTAAATAACAAAATTTAATCTTTTTTGAATAGCCAAGTAGTGTTTCATTGTATAGATATCCTAGAAGGAAATGTTCTGTATAGCACAATGCTTGCCCTAGAGACTTCTGGACCAAATTTTCTCCCACTTGTATACCTTCGCCACAGAAATAATGATAGGTGGCATCAGTATTTCTGAAGATAGGACAAGGAAATTTTAGAAACTACACTTGGAAATAATTTTTCTCCTATTAAGGATGTTTTATAACTACCAACAAAAATGACATCAAAAGCATGATATGTAAAATGGTGAAGAAAGATTAGCAAAAGAAGAAAAAGGAACTTTTGTTCTATCTCACTGATACAACTGTTTGCTTGAATGTGTGTGTATGTATTCCCTTCCAGAGTTCTTTAATATACCAACTTTGATTTATTTCTCTCGTTATTATTACTTGATCTTGATTTAAAAAATAAAGCAAAGAAAATGAGAATGAACTATATCTCCAAAAGCAAAGAAAACAAAGGAAAACATAAACAACTGGGACTTCATCAAACTAAAAAGCTTCTGTACAGCAAGAGATAATAACCAAAACTAAGAGACACTCTATTGATTGAGATAAAATATTTGCTCTCCATACAACTGATAAGAGACTGATGTCAAAGATCTACAAAAAGCTCACATGGCTCAACAAAAATAAACAACCCAGACAAAAAATGAGCAGAAGCGCTAAAAAGACACTTCTCCAAAGAGAAAATGCAAATGGCCAACAGACATGAAAAAATGCTCAACATCACTTAAAATCAGGGAGATGCAAATCAAAACCACAATATGATACCACCTCAAGTGGGTAAGAATAGTTCATATCAAAAAACAAAAACAAAACAAAAGAAACTGGCAATGACAAATACTGGTGAGGATGTGGAGAAAAAAGAACCTTCCTGGAACACAGGAATGCAAACTGGTCCAACCACTATGGAAACCAATGTGAAAGACCCTCAAATTACTGAAAATGGAGCTACCATATACCTAACAATTCCACTCCTAGGAATCTACCCAAAGAACATGAAAACGTTACTTTGAAAGGAAGCCTACACTCTGATGTTTATTGCAGGATTATTAACAAAAGCTAAGATATGGAAACAACCTAAAAGTATAACCTAAAAAGACCCCCTAAATATCCCAAAACAGATGAATGGATCAAGATAGTATACGTGTATGTGTGTGTGTATATGTGTATGTATATATACACACACCTAGGCAGCAGAACTTCTTATTTATATACACACTCACACACATGGAAATACTACCCAATAATCAAAAAGATAAACTCATGCCATTTGCTGCAACATGGATGGAGCTGGAAGGGATATGCTCAGTGAAATAAGTCAGAAAGAAAACCGATCAGATGATTTCACTTAAAAGAAAAATATAGGGAAACAACAAAGGGTCAGGAAAAAAGACTAGCAGTCAAATTATTGATCTGAGACGTATAGCAAGGGAAAGGGGGCAAACGGAGTTCATAGGTGATTTGGTGGTGGGCAATTTACAGAGATACACCTGAGGGGAGAAACCAAATATTGTACAAAGTGAACAATGGTATAAGAAAAGTTAAAAAAAGGAAAGTCAGAGTCAACTAAAATGATCTCCCCACCACCTGTACAAAATTATCTAAGAGTAGTGGTTTGGAGAATATCTTTGCATAACTTTTATTATATATTGTATATAGCTACCATGAGTATATATACATAAAGTTTGGTCACCTGGTTCCACCCCCCCCGGCCTTGATATTATAATATTCACATTTTCCTGAGTTGCTGCATAGTTTCTACACAAGCTTTTTAAGGGAGTTAGTTGGCTAGAGAATGGATATCCTAGGAAATTGAGAATAGTTTCAGGATTTGTTTATCCTAATGAAGTTAAATAATAGATTTTATGTGATCATGGAAAAGCTGAGGGGAAAACTGTGAGCAGAGGTAGAACTTTCTAAATTATTGTATAAGAAAAAAAGGCTTCAATTCAAATGTCCCAAAACAGATGAATGGATGAAAAAGATGTGGTATATATACACAATGGAATATTACTCATCAATTAAAAATCACAAATTAGATGAATTTATGATAACATGGACACACCTAGAAGAAATCATATTAGCAGAAACAAGTCAAAAAAGATAAAGACAGACACCAAATGGTTCCACTATTATATGGGACATGGGAAAGATAAACAAAGAGCTATGAAGAAAAGTCAAAAACAAACAAAAAAGCTAACAACCAAATCGAAGTACACAACTCCAGGTGGGGGGGAGGTGGGACAGAGGGGGAATGATCAGGGAAGGTGGGGGGGTGAATCCTGGGAATTACAAAGATGTGAAATTTATATTTAAATAAATTATTTGATGTTTAAAAAAATAAAACAAGTGCAAATATAAAAAAAGGAAAAAAGGCTTATATTTTGATATCCAACACAAACATAACCATCTAATAATAACCTAATTATTTTAATGATTTCATCTAATACAGCAAGCTATGACTGACTTAAATGAGGTCTAAAATATGTTAGACCTTATTTTTGATAGTTGAGATTGAAAATTTCATAATATACATTTATTTTCATTTTGTGCTTATTAAAAAGATAGAACAGATTATAAATCATAAAATTAGATTTTCATATCATATATATTTTTCTCTTTTTTTTTGAGACTAGGTCTTGCTATATTCCCTGGGGTAACACAGACTCAAGTTGCCCAGGGTACCATGGACTCAAGCAATCCCCAGCCTCAGCCTCCCAGGTAGTTAGGATTACAGGCACCTGCTGCGGCACCCGGCTGCTTCTTCAAGACCAAGTCTTGAAGACCATATTGTCTGGAATAGTCTCGAGCTGGAAAACTCAAGAGATCCCAAACCTCTTGACTCCCAGCGCTTGGACAACAGGCGCCTGCCACCACACCCGTCTTAAAATATATTTTAAATATATTTTTCTACCTTAGACTTTTGATATGATCTTGGTTATGTCACATCCTGAAGTGACTGTTGAGTGCTATGTATACAAATGGAAATGAATCTTAATAAATTTTTATTGAAAAAGTATTGGTTGAATTTGTAATTAAGTGTTACCCTAGGTATACCAAGGAGAAATCAGGTGTACCCTAGGTACACCAAGGATTTCATAGTCAGGTAAGAAGATGGATCTGTCATTCCACTCTAAGGTAATTAGAGTGGAAGTAAAAAGGGTAGAATACCATAAAATGTGGAGTCTTCTCTCCTGATTTACTAAGCTCAGACCTACGCTTCTGTCAACACAGTATCACACTTTGTCATCTAGGATTCAAAAAGGACTACTGTGCCCTGTCCCACAACATCTATCATAATACAATTCCTCTGTCTTTTGGCTGGAATCCCTTCCTTCACTGTAACTCCATTGTCAGAAGGCTGACAGTAGCCAAAGCTGCCTCCCATCTTCTCTCCTTTCTTTACTTTCCCATCTGTCTCTTGAACACCCTGGCAGCTAAACTCCTTCATAGTTCTGCAGTCACAAAACAAAATTTACTATACAAACGAACTCATATTGGAGGAAGTAAACAGGGAAAGTAAGTGCCAAAATACTCTTCCCAGCGTTTGAGCTCCAATAAAAATTCCCCAATGATCCGGCCATAGTGGTGGATGGCTTTAATCCCAAGCCTAGGATGGGAGGCTGAGTCTGGGAATCTCTTGAATCCATGGATTTGAGACCTGCCCCGGAGCAACATAACGAGACCTAGTCTCAAAAAAATAGCTAGGTGTGGTGGTGCGCACCTGTAGTCCCAGCTACCTGGGAGGCTGAGACTGGGGAATCAGTTGAGTCCTTGGTACCCCGGGCAACGAGAGTGTGCGGTTCCCTGGGCAACATAGTTTGAGGCCTAGCCTCAAAAACAAACAAACAAAAAAAGACACAAACAAAAAAGAATTCCCTAACAATCCATAAGAAAAACTGCACTCTCTCGACAGTGTGTAAGCTGGATTGGGAATGTGCAAGGTTAGAGACAGGTTATTAGGGGAAATAATTGTAATAATGGAGAGGAGAGAAGGCTGTGGCTTGAATTAAGGCTGTGGTTTTTGGGCATATCTATTTGGGAGGCAGGTAGAGAGAGTTGCTGACTTCTGTTTTGATCAGCTGTATTAATTGTACCATTTAATGATCTAGAAATTACAGGGGAGTATGCTTTTTAATTTTATAGCCACACTAAAAATTAAAAGGCCCTTTGTCCATCACTCATTCTCCCACCACGTTAACAGAACTTTAATTTTGTTAGGGTAAATCTACAGTAAATATTATTGACTTCTTTAAATTCATTGTGGTAATTCCATCTTTGAGCCAGAGATTGGTTTAGGAATGAGCAAATATACAATACTGATAATACTGATCTTTGTGGTAGGAAAGCAAATCTGCTGGGGGAAATTCTAGAATAAGTTTTCATCCATAAAAGAGATACCCAGGAATTCAGTAGACTTTGCAGCATCTAATGTGACATGAACTATAGAAACCATTTTAAGACTGGGAGTTAAAAATAACACCCGTACGCAGAAGATGTTAAAACAGAAAGATATATAAGGAAACAAGTTTTTGATGACATGGTTAGCAGAGCTGGAACCTGAGATTTCTTGTTATATGAAGTAATAAATATTCTCTTACAGTTTAGGCCAGTTTAATTGTGATTCTGTTGTTAGCAATCCAAAGCAATTTAAGACATCTAGAGCTGTCCCTTAAAGAGAAACTCCTACCCATGCTATAACCACTTGGAAATAAGATCTTTGGTCCTATTTCCTCAGTGATCTCACCTGCAGCCCAAAGCAGGTCACTTCTGAGGTGAACTGACTTTTTAGGATCTGAGCTTCTGAAAAACTGTCTTCACTTAAAGTGAGCATTTGATTCTGTCAATATTAAGACATAGTACTTTAATTTTCACTTCCTGTATTATACTTACAGCAATTGTATGGTTACTATTACTTAAGACCACTGACAGATTCAGAAATAGAATGGTGTCTAAGCCAAAATGGAAGTTTACAGCTTTGACAAGGTCATTTGACCAAGAGTACAGGAAACAGAAAGTCAACCAAACAGGAAGTAGAGTAGAACTGAGCTGCCGGAAATATTTGGGCCTGGCTCAAGAATTTAACTACAGAACTGACAAGTTTCAAGCAAATTATTGAGAGATGAAAGTTTTAATCTGTAAAGATTTTGAGGGGATCTTGAAAGGGAATGGGAGGAACAAAGAAGTAAAAGGAAGAGAGAAATACATTGTCTCTTACTGGGGTAATTACTGTATTTACCAAAGAATGCCTTTTTCTAGATAATAACCGTTGAAAGCCTCTCTGCAAGTTCTTTGACCCTCCTCCCACGAAGAAGTGAGTCCTGTGATCTCCTCTTTGAATTGAGCTAAACCTTAGTGATTGGCTGACTAGCGAAGTATGGCTGAAGTGATGTCATTACACCCTCCAGGTTATGTCATCAAAAGTGGTGGAGACTCCACCTGGTTTGCTGGTCCCAGTATTATACTCATGAGCCACAGTGTAATTAATAGCAGTACCACCCTGACTCTGAGACCATGAGAAAATACCAGCTATCCCATGCAGACAGACCATGGGGAGCCCTGGACTGTGTGGAGAAAAAGTGATGACCAGCCATCTCAAGTTTTCCCTGTGTTCACTCTTCCAACTCCTGCCCACTGATTTCAACCCCATGACAGATTCTTAAGTCAGAAGCACCCAGTGGAGTCCTTCCTGAATTCCTGACCCACAGAAACCAAGAGAGATAATAAAATAATTGCTGTTGTCTTAAGACAATGAACTTTGGCATGGTTATGCAGCACTAGATAATCAAAACAATAGATGAGGTGATTTCAATGCTATGGTTCTTTAATAAGTAAGGAAAGAACCCAAGGTCCCATTAGATGTCATTATAGCTAATTACTGTGACAGTGAAGTGGGGGTTTCCAGTAATAGTACCTGCTACCTGCAATACAAGTAGATCACTCATTGGTAATACAAGTAAACTTTTTAAAAAATCTTGTTCTGAAAGGACTTCACTTCAGTTAATATGACAAGTGTCAAGATTGTGCCAGATCTCTCAAGGGTAATTTGTATAAGTAGTTTTCCTATTTCAGAGGTTTGTATTACCAATAAAACAGGACATATCAGAGAGATCCCTGATATGTCACAACTGAGCAATGCAGAAAACTACAGACCAGGAGGTGTAGGATGTCTACGCACTGAGTACCAGATTCCTGGCTCTAGGATTGTCCTGCACTGTGCCCTGCCCTGGCTGCTCCCAATACTCCCAATGCTCCTGCTGCTGCTGCTGCTACCAGGGCCTGGTGGCCTCACTGCAAAAAGCCAGCAATCTGTCCTTTGACCCACCATGGGTTCTTGTCCCATGAAGCCCCAAAAGGAAATTTGCTGACTTTGTGGATAAATAAGCAGAGAGAAGCAAACTTTATTTAGAAAGTACAGTGTTTTTAGAGGAGGAAAGCCTAAAAGCAAGGGTTCCCAGGCACCATATGGGGAAGGGGTGAAGAAGCCATTTTGGGGCCACATTTAGAGGTAGTTCAACTTTCTTTTCTCTGTTCTAAGATCTCTTCACCCTCTTTGCAGCTGGCTCTCTCCCAGTGGCCACACTTCCCCGGGCAGCTGCCTTTTCAGAGTTTTTACTTAAAACTGCCCCGAGTTTGAGGTCTCATCAGTCTTTCTGAAATTTACTATTTTTGTGTTAACCCTCCTAGCTGCTGTTACTGCCTGTATCTTCGAGGAAGAATTTGGTCAGCCTTCTGGCATTACTGCTGCCCTTATCTCCCAGAATCCCCTGCCTGTGCTGACCCTGGCAGGTTCCAGGCCTGCCCTGAATGTGGACCCCAATTTGCCTGAGGACTCACTGCTATATACTGTTTCTGTGAGGGAAAGCCCAGACGCACTACATACAGGACGTGGGCTAAATGTCAGGACCAAAGATGGGTATCAGAGAAGTCAAAGCTTCCTGAGGCTCAGACTTTGAGTTTTCTTATTGTTTTTAAGCATTGAAAGAACATTAATATAAATTAAGATTAGCCAAAGAAAATGTAGGAAAGTAACAAGGAAAATGTATATGGAGGCCGGGCACGGTGGCTCGTGCCTGTAAGCTTCAGCCTATGAAGCGGCCGGGGCTAGGGATCGCGGTTTGAGTCCCGCCTGGGGCCCGTAGTGAGACCTAGTTCCAAAAAAACAGCTGGGCGTGGTGACGCACGCCTGTAATCCCAGCTACCTGGGAAGCTGAGGCTGGGGACTGCTTAAGTCTGTAGTACCCCGGGGCAACGAGAACCTGCAGTTCCACGGGCAAAACTAGCGAGACCTAGTCTCAAAAAAAAAAAAAAAAAATGTATATGGACTTTCTAGAAAAGACAAATCCAGGGAGACAAAAGGCAAATTAATGGTTGTCTAAGTGCTGAGGGTATGCGCCTGGAGGGACAAAGGGATGGTTGCTAATGAATACAATGAGCATGAAATTTCTATATGAGGTGCAGGAAATGATGTAAAATTGGTTGATGTTCAAAACACAATGAGAGACCATCTCACACCAGTAAGAATGGCCCGTATCAAAAAAAAATGGGCAACAACAAGTGCTGGTATGGATGTGGAGGAAAAAGGGCACTTACACTGCTGGTGGGAATGCAAACTGGTCCAGCCATGAAGGAAAGCCATGTGGAAGAGCCTCAAACTACTGAAAATGGAACTGCTGTTTGACCCAGCATCCCACTTCTGGTATATATTTGGGAATAGAACAAAAGATACAAAAACACTAATTCAAAAGGACATCTGTACTCAGATGTTTATTGCAGCACTATTTACAATAACCAAGATATGGAAACAACCTTAAATATCCCAAAACAAGGCCGGGCATGGTGGCTCGTGCTTGTAAGCTTCAGCCTATGAAGCGACCGGGGGCTAGGGATTGCTGTTCGAGTCCCGCCTGGGGCCCGTAGCGAGACCTAGTTCCAAAAAATAGCTGGGCATGGTGGCGCGCGCCTGTCATCCCAGCTACCTGGGAAGCTGAGGCTGGGGATGGCTTGAGTCTGTGGTACCCTGGGCAATGAGAGCCTGTGGTTCCACGGGCAAAAATAGCGAGACCTAGTCTAAAAAAAAAAAAAAAGGTCGATGTGATGATTGCAAAACTCTGAGTATAACAAAAGCCATCACTTTTGTTAAAATAGGCAAATTGTATAGTTATTAAATTATATTTCAATAAAGCTGTGATACAAAATGTAAAATGAAGGGAAAGTTTCTATAAAATGAGAACAGATAAAAATCAAACTTCTTTATCATAATCAATATATTTTCTGATGCTTAGAAGTTTCTTGGCTAAGTGAGATGGTGCCAAGATTCCATTAGAGCACAATTCAACAAACATTTTCTGTAAGAGGCCAGATAGAAAATATTTTAGATTTTGCAAGCTAAGAGGCTAAATCTTGACTCATTTATCTCAAATAAAAAAAACCACATAATATTATGTATCTCAAAAAAGATAAAATTCTGCGCATTTGTAAATGATATTAAAATATAATGATTGAGTATCTTTTTTGTAATATACATCTATTCATGAGAATAATAGAATTCCTTTTGGGGGGGAGATAGCATTTTACTTAAGTGATGTTCAAAGTTAATGTTCTTATCAAATATATAGCAAATGTTCTGGAATAAAATTCTTAATTTGTGGGTCATATAATAGCAGAGAGATTGGGCCAGATTGGGTCTAACTTACAGTCTGCCAAATTCTGTTCTAGAGGACTAAACTCCTAGGGTTTTCATGCCAAAGTACCACAAACTTGGTAACTGAAATTTATTAACTTCTGGTTCTAGAGACTAGATATTGAAAATCTATATGTCCCAGGGTCATGTTCCTTGAAGACTCTAGGGAGAACACCTACTTTTGCCTCTTTTAGCTTCTGCTTCTGGTAGCCCTAGGTATTTCTTGTTTTGTGCCAATACCACTCCAATCTGTATTCATAGAGCTGTCTTCTCTCAGTATCTATGTGTGTGTTTCTTCTTATAAAGATAACAGTGATACCCTAATTCAATATGACCTCATCTGAACTAAATGCATTTACATAAACCTATTTTCATATAAGATCAATTCACAAGGTAGGGTTAAGTGTTAGATGTAGAACATATCTTCTGGAACTGGGCGTGGTAGCGTGCGCCTGTTATCCAAGCACTGGGAGGTAAGGGGCTTGGAATCACTTGAGTTTGTGGGTTCAAGACTACCCAGAGTGAGACCTGGTCTCAAAAAATCAGCCGGGCATTGTGGCAAGTGCCTGTAATCCCAGCTACCTGGGAGGCTGAGGCTGGGGACCACTTGAGTTCACAGTACCCCGGGGCAGCTACTTGAGTCTGTGGTGTCCAGGCAACATAGCAAGATGTAGTGTCCCAAAAAAAAAGGGAGCATGTCTTTTGGGGGTATATTATTCAACCCACAATAACAATGGACTTGGCCAGAGAAACTTGAAGGGTCTGTGGCCCAAAGGTGTCCTTATTATGTATGGATGCTTTTGACTACCAGATTAAACTGTTTTCATCCGAGGAAACACTTGAAAACTGGAGCAAAGAGAGTATCACCCTTCACAGTTCCAGAGTTCCACACGCTTGGACACTTACTTTTTGTTGTTTTAAGACCCCTAGACATTTGGCATGTGCTTTCATTTAAGAATGTCTCATTTACTATCAGAACCGGGGCTAGATAGATAGTAAATAAATAAATCATTTATTTACTTTGTTCCAAAGTAAAATTTTCACTCCTTTGTGAAAGATTAGTTGACTATATATATGTGGTTTTATTTCAGGGCACTGAGTTCTGTTCCATTGGTCTGATGGCCTGTTTTGTACCAGTACCATGGTGTTTTAATTACTGTGATTTTGTAGTATATTTTGAAGTCTGGAGTAATAATACTTCTGTTTTCTCTCTCTCTTTTTTTTTTCTTTTTGGTCAGGAGGTTTTTTGATATTGGAGGTCTTTTGTTTAGAATAAATGTTTCTTAACTCTCTGACACATCCTGAAAACATCACAGTTCATCTGAGGTTCTAGAAAGTGGGCTGATTTTTGTCTTTTAAAAAGGTGTTACAATTCATCAATTAAAAAGACAAAGATGTCATTTGTGGCACTATGGATGGAACTGGAAGGAATCGTGTTAGCGGAAACAAGCCAGAAAGATATAGGGAAAACAAAGAAATGGACAAGTAAAAATTAAAACTAACGAATTGACAGTGTAACTAAAGTATGCAACAAGGGTGTGGGAGGGAGAGCAAAATCAAGGAAGGAATGAGCACAAGAGATTAAGATGATGGTTCACAGGTGACATGGTGGTGGGAGAACCTCAGGGTATACAATGATGTAAAAAATATATATGTGTATAATCAAAAAAATAAAAAGGTGTTACAGAGTTGGAAATAAGACTTATGGGTGATTTCTACCACTGTTATAATTGCGATGATGGAGAGAAGTGGATGTATTCATAGTCAGAGCTACAGTATTTGAAATTATAATATGAGTGAAGAAGAAAGTATCAGCAATGACTTTCACATTTCTGGCATGATCACCTAGGTGGACCGTGATACCTGGGAATGAAATAAGGAAAACTAGAAGAGGTTTAGGGCTAGAAAGAGAAAGATCCTGAATTTGGTGTGAATCTGTTTAATCTGGTAGCTTGTGAAATAATAAGACATTTACTTATATGACTGTAAAACTGGAAGCATACATTTGGGAATGTTTGCTGGGATTCAAAAGGACAAATGACTAATATCCCATTTTCTGAATTCAGAGTCACTAAGAAACAGATCTTAGGAATTGGAACCTCAACTTCATTGGTTAAACTGAATTGTAGAATATAGCTTTTGGGGCCGGGCACGGTGGCTCGTGCCTGTAAACTTCAGCCTATGAAGCGGCTGGGGCTAGGGATCATGGTTCAAGTCCCAGCTGGGGCCCGCAGCGAGACCTAGTTCCAAAAATATAGCTGGGTGTGGTGGCGCGCACCTGTCATCCCAGCTCCCTGGGAAGCTGAGGCTGGGGATTGCTTGAGTCTGTGGTACCCTGGGCAACGAAAGCTTGTGGTTCCATGGGCAAAATAGCGAGACCTAGTCTCAAAAAAAAAAGAATACAGCTTTTGATCTATAAACAAAACTGGACTTTCTAATATTCCCCCCCTCCCCAAATTTAACCTTTTGGTCCCCAACTGGAGACCTTTACATTGCTGTAAGGGAAACAGCCTGGTTGTGACACCATTGTAAGGGCAAGCACTAGGCTCACCAATCTTTGTAGGTTCTTTACTGGTTCTGGCAGTTACACAGAGATGCCAGGCAGGCCAAGGTCAGGGCTGGGGTGCTGGGAGGCAGAGGAGGCCCCCAACCCCCAGGAATCTTTCCAGTTTTTCTCTGGGGTCTCTCTGACATTCTTTTATTATTATTATTTTTAAGACTAGGTCTCACTATGTTGCCTGGGGTAGTCTCGAACCTGCTAACTCAAGCGATTCCTAGCCTCGGCCTCCTGAGTCTGGGATTAAAGGCACGTGCCACCTTGCCCAGCTGTCTCTGGCATTCTCTTGAGCTCTATCTCAGACTCATGCTCTCTGTGTCCCTTTATCCCCTCTCTCCCAGGCCCAGGTGTGTACACACTCACACATGCACACACCCACCGGGTCGCACAATCTTGGGGAAGATGCAGTCCTCCAGGTTCTGGTCACCGGCTCATGGAAGAAAAAGCTGGGCTAGCTCACCCTTCAGTCGCAGGCACAGAACCTGGCCCAGTCAAACTATGTCCTATAGGAGAGTCCTGAGTGTCTGCTTCAGGCAGGACCCACAGACTGAGAGAGAAAAAGACATTAGCGTGGAAAGGAAAAAGAGGCACCGCAGGTGTGAGTCACTCCCTTTGGCAGGACTGAGTGTGTCAGCATGAGACAAAAGGATGACTTGCAGAGGTGTGGTGTGGGCAAGGTTAAGGATACCAATAAGATAGCTAGTAGAAGCATCCGGGAACCACTTACCGGGAAGTCCTACTAGGGATAAAGGGAGGGAGCACTTACCAGAACTCAGTGAGCTGAGTCCAGGAAGAGGCCTGTCCTGCTGGAATGTAGCAGAGGAAAGAAACCCTGCCCTTCCTTGGCCCTGGTCAGGGAGGGATGAATCCCTACTTGTTCTTTTCCCTTCAAAACTCCCTCCCCAGCTGGGTGTGGTGGTGTCCACCTGTAATCCAAGCACTGGGAGGCAAGAGGCCTGGGATAACTTGAGTTCACGGGTTCGAGACTACTCCGGGAAGCATAGTGCGACTTGCTCTCAAAAAAGCAGCTGGCGGCAGCTGCCTGCGCACGGGTCCTGGCTCGCGGAACTCCCTTGCCAGCGGGGAGCGAGGGGGGTCAGGCCTTTCGGGTGAGTCCCCCAGGAGGGGGGACAGGGTGGGGAGAGGAGGTCCCACCGCCAGTAAGTGGCTGCTGACGGGCAGCCCCCAGCCGTGTAGCTCCCAGCCCCTGGAAGCCAGGGGCATGGAAAGGCGCGGGGGTCTGGTCGGCCCGCCCCGGCGCTGGGAGCTTCCAGCGGGCAAGCAGGGGGAGGGCCCCTTCCATCTCTCTCTTACTTCTTCCTCCAGCTAAACTTCAGAGGAACCAGAATATGTGCAACCCCAACTCCAATATAGAACGGGTGAGGGACCGGACAAAAGTCCAGCCCACAGGCCTGAGCTGGACACAGCAGATGGACAACCGAGAGAACCAGTGCATGTAAGACCAGAAAAACAACCGTAGAGACACTATGTCACCTTGTGCATTTCTGTGCTCGCTGGGCCAAGACCCGGGACTTCGTTTTAGAGATATCTTCAAGGAGAGCAACACACCCTCCCCTTGTTACGGGAGAGGAGAGGATGACCAAAGAGGGGTTAATGGGCCCCACATCAAAACTGCAAACTGAAGCGGAGGAGATGATCTTCAAAGGCCACTCGCAGAAGCCTAAACTCAGAGAAACTTGACCAACACTGGCAGGAGGCAAGACCCCCAAAGCCCGACACCAGAGACATAAGGAAAAGCAGCAAAGCAAAGGCGAGGGGATTGGATTGGAGAGGACGGCCTGCAGCAAGAAAACATGGACAGATCACAAACGAATATGACCTGGCCACCCAACGCAAACTTAAGACTGAAAATCTAGCAGTAAGGAGCGCCGGAACCCAACAATGCAGTCCCTCACCCAGAGAAAAGACTAACATAGGAAGGAGACTAATGGACTCAGCACAGCTAATAAACAAGAGAGTGGGGTTTGAGAGAGTAGAAGGGGCACCAGAGGGAGGAGGGAGGGGGAAATAATAACACAGAGGTTGTCACCTAAAGAACAAAATAAAATTGTATAAGATATTAAAAAAAAAAAAAAAGCAGCTGGGCGCTGTGGCGGGTGCCTGTAATCCCAGCTACCTGGGAGACTGAGGCTGGGGATCATTTGAGTTTGCGGAATGGGGACTCCCTTGGACAATATAGGGAGACCTGTAGTGATGTAGTAGTGTAGTGATGACCTGTCACAGAGTTCCACGCACAACAACTTCTGGGGCTGGGGAACCAAACCCCTGGTTCAGAGATGTGTGGTAATGTGAGTAAAGTGCCCTCCTTTTCCAAAGGAGGAGGAAAGCCACAGTGATGTGGCTGTGGCCCCAGGGCAGAACTACAAATCCAAAGGGGGGAGATGAGGTGGAGCAACCATCTGCTGAAGTCTGTCCCCACCAGGGAGCTTCCCCATTACCAGTGGCTTGGAGCTGGGTACCCAGTACCAGATGCCACAACTATAAGGCTCAGAAGCAGCACCAGGGCACAGACATCAGAAGGGAAGAGGCAGCCAGCGTGAATGAGGAGGCATGGATTCCAGTGATCACATGGGTCTGGAGAAAAGGAGATAGTCTTCCGTAAGAAGAGCCATACACCTCCAAGAGGTTCTGACATGCTTGGCCTGGCTTCCTGCCTCACAGTTACTCTTGGAGATCTGAGCAGCCTGGTCTGTGGCATTCTAGGAGCACCGGTCCTCACCCAGGAAAGGGACATTGCTCCAGAAAAGAAAAATAAGAGACCAGTGCCAGGCTTGCAAGGAGAGAGGATTTGGAGTGACTGGTGGTGGGGAGGGGGAAAAGGGGAGAAGAGTGGTGGTATAAGGGTGCATCATTGATGGTAGAGCCACACCTAAGGGGAATAATAGATATACAAATATGATTGATGTTGTATGAAAATTAGAAAATAGCCAGATATAGTGGTGAGTGCCTGTAATCCCAGCTACCTGGGAGGCTGAGGCTGGGGGTCACTTGAGTTCACAGGTTCAAGACAACTCTGGGCAACATAATGAGACCTAGTCTCTAAAAAGAAAAAAAGAAAATTAGAAAATAAAAAAAATATTAAAAAAATTAATGTTTTTCATTGTTGCCTATGAAACAATGCAAACAAACAAAAAATGAAATAGAAGCAGAACAGCTTTAATGAAGTTACCAATACTGTTGTACTCTGGGGTGAAACTTATAAATACCCTTTTTCTTAATCTCATATTTGCTCAACTGATTGTCCCCCTCGCTTATCAGAAAATATACAATGGGGCAAAATGACAATAAAAACTGGTAGTGTGATGACAATGACACAAGGTCAGTAAAACTGCAAGACCCAAGTGATCGTCATCCATTATAGTATTACAGTGATTCTAAAATATAAACTTTTTTTTTCACACTTTAACATCTTTGAAATTGAGGCTCATATTACAATCACATGACCCAGGCATCTGTTGTGATGTATGTGCTCTTGTCATGTGCACCAAAACGCTCAGAATAGGTGTCAGCAGCTTAGAAGAAACTGCAGCGGACAGAGTGGAGTGTTAGAAAGTGCTCCATCACCAGGGTTCTCGGTGACGTCGAGAACACTATCTGAGATCACATGAACCACTGAGTTACAAAGTGGCTCAGTCATGGAGATAGAAGGCAGATGAGTAGTTGCTGGCCCTGAGAGAGTGGGAGGAGAGGAGTAAGGAGTGACTGCTAATGGAGAAAGGGGTTCTTTTTGGGAGAGGTGGAGAAGTTCTGGGTAAGATAGTGGTGATGTAACTATTTCATTGAATCATGCTCTTTGAAAAGGGTGAATGTTTATGCCATGTGAATTATATCTCAAGTTTTGCAAAATGATTTAGAGCATCGCAAAGCTGGGTAACAGCATGGAAACTACTATTTTTGCAACTTATTGTGCAACTTAAATTATTTTAAAATACAAAACTTAAAAAATGCCTGTGGGAAGATCATCCAAAATGAAGGTAAAAAAAATCTGTATTGAGAATGTCTTATAGGCTTGTGTGAACTATCTTCTAAGACGAAAAAGCAAAATGATATTTTGTGAAAGATCTTTCCATGCTTAAGAACAAATGTGTTTCAGAATATTTGAATTCTGAAGAGAAAAAACTTCTAAGACTATTTGAAGTTATTGTCCTTTTTATATATGCACAAGTACAACATATCTATCAAAGTATGTCTAAGAGAGCTTGTTAAGGATAAGCTAAACATTGTCAGCCTTTAGCTGACAGTTTCTCCTTTCTTGATAGCATGTTAGATGCTATGAAATACAATATTACATCCCTAGGAAGCATGAAAATTCCCAGATTGACTCTCCTTGCTCTTGTAAGATAAAGACTGCAGATATTTAAGTCCATATTATCTCCTGCACAAACACTGTTTAGTTTCAGCCCAGGGTCCCTACTCAGAGCTATGACAAAATTTCTTCTATGTTTCATTTTTCAAGTCCAAAAGATAAGCACAAGGCCCTTGGAGAAGACATCCAGTGCACCCCCACTGTGGCGTAGGCCAGCCATGGTAATTGGTCGCAATACCCTACTGATGCTGGTGGTTCCCACCCTAGGTCTGGGGACTGGGGAACCGCTATGGATGCACCTCAGCAAGGCCAAGGTGGGTGAGTGCACAGGCTAGGTTTGTGGGGGTCCCTGGGATCCTGCACCCTGTGGCCAGCCATGGAAGCTGGTTGCAACACCCAGCAGGGAGCAACAGCGGCAATGACCCCTGGGTAAGCCCCCCAAAGCCTGGAGAACCCGGGATGGGTGGGGTTTTAACCCCATCCACCAGCAGATGGTTGTAGCATGGGGCGGCTATCTGCAGCCTGGATCGCCCCGGGGAATGTTTCCCCCAGCCCCCAATCTGGGGAGGGGGGGGTTGGGAGGGCACATGTCCTGTCATCTGGGTCCCGCTCCCCCAGGCAGGGAGGGAGGGAGATACTCCTTCCATTTCACTCTCACCCCAGCTAATCCTCAGGAGGAGGAAGAGCATACATAATACAAACTCCATCACAGAATGATGAGGGACCAGGTAAAAATCCAGCCCACAAGCCTGAGCTGGACAAAGCAGATGGACAATCAAGAGAACCAGTGCATGCGAGACAGGAGAAACAACTATGGAAACACAATGTCACAAGGTGCACCTACATGCTCCCTGGGTCTGGAAGACCCAAGACTTCAATTTGGAGATGCCTTTTAGGAGACCAAGGTGCCCCTCCCCACACCACAGGAGAGGAGAGGAGGGCCAAGAACTGGGGGCATCAGCCCCACAGCAGGATTGCAAAGTGAGACAGAGGAGATGATCTACAATGGCCACTCACGGATGCCTGAATCCACAGAGAAACTTCTTCACCAACGATGGCAGGGGGTGAGACCCCTAAATCTGACACCAGAACCATAAGATAAAGCAGCAAAACAACAGAGATGAGATTGGAGAAGTCAACTTCCAACAAGAAAGCTTGGACAGACCACAAATAAATACAGACTGACTGCCCAATGCAATCTTAAGACTGAAAACCTACCAGCAAGGTTCGCCTGGTTCCTACAACACAGTCTCTCACCCAATGAAAGAATACTACCACAGGAAAGAACAAGACTAATGAACTTAACACAGACTAGTAAACAACAAAGAATGGAATTTGAGAGAATGGAGGGGGCAGCAGAGGGAGGAGAGAGGAGGGAAGGGAAGGTAACCCAAAAACCGTTTACCGAGGTTGTGATTTAAAGAGTAAAAATGAATGAATGAATGAATAAAATAAGTAAAAAAAAAAAAAAGATAAACATGAGAGACTAGGAATTGCTTGAGTCCGTCGGTTCGAGACCCACTGGGGCAACCCAGTCTCAAAAAATAGCTGTGCGTGGTGACACATTCCTGTAATTCCAGCTACCTGGGAGGTTGAGGCTGGGGCTTGCTTGAGTTTGTGGTACCCCAGGCAACATAGAGACCTCGTCTCAAAAAAAAAAAAAAAAAGAAAAAAGATAAACATGATGTAGGAGATTTTTGCCCTATGACCACCCACACATCCAGAAAATTGGGGAACACGAAGATATCTGTTCACCCCACGAGAAAGTAAGCACATTTCGGTGAGTTGTATCAGTTCTGAGTCAAGGTACCAGAGATATGAGTTGCAAAATTCCTGATTATTTAATTATTGGCTTGGGTGATAGTTGTGACTTGCTGCCTGCATCCTAAAGAGCAATTTTCTCAATGGTTTCATCTGGAAAATCACTTATAGTGGATTTCTCGACTAAAGTCATTATGATCTCTATTTTGCATGGGAGCAGAGGTCTTTGTTTATTGTTGTATTTCCAGTGCCTGGAACAGTAGCTGGCACCTAGAAGTTTCTTTTTAAAATATTTCATATGATTCTTTCATATGATTCTTCCCTTCCTTCCCCTGATTTTACTCTTCTCCTCCTCTTTTCTCTATGCTTCAGTTCTGTTGATAGTTTAAAATTTTTCTTCTCTGTTTTCCTTATATCCCTCATATATAAGTGAGACCATCCAGTATTTCTCTTTTTCTTTCTGACTTATTTCTGCTGACAAGATTCCCTCTAGCTCCATCCATATTGCTGCTAATGACATAAGTTTTTTGGTCCAAATTTGCCTCTGGTGATGGTTCTGAGGCTCTGCCTGGGTTCTAGTGAACACAGAACTGCCACCATGTGCTGGACCACAGCATAGGCCTCTCGTGAGTATTCCAGCTGCATGAAAGAAGCAGAGACTTGCCTTATAGCCTTCTTTTTCTGAAAAGTGGGCATGTCTTTGACCGTCTATTTGTCTCTGTTGTTCCACTTCTCTTTTCTGAAAGACTCAGCCTCAATTGTAACCTTTTTAGACTGCGTCCTAAGTCTATCATTTCTTTCTTCATCACGTCAGCCAGTTGATACGCTAATCCCTAGTGGTGACCTGCTCCTACAACGCAAGAGAAAAGAGAGGGCAGAGCTGGTCCTTTTGAAGCCCAACAAACAGTCTCAAAGTTTATGTTTCCAGTTTCACTTCCCTTTGCTTTTAGGTCAAGGCATTTGTTTTGCTGATAAACTCCTTAAGCTTTTTCTTGTGGGGTCACCAACGTGAGCATTAAAAGTTATGAAGGCTCAAGTCTGTCAGAAAACACATCCTATCACAGCTATGGACACAGATTGTGTGCTCTTCTATGTGCCTCAGAGTGGGCCCTTGCTGTGATGTTGTCCTCACGGATGATGTCCTACTAGACCAAAACCTAACCCAGGTCCAGGTTCAATTTACCGCTTTTCCCTGCCTAATTCCTGTGGTTCATTTCATCTTTCTGTGCTTCCCTGAAAGTCCCCCTACAAGAGTTTCCTGGGTCCGTTCCCTCAATGCACATGCCATTCCTGCATTCTCTACGACCATAGTTGAGCCCTCCCTGTTCATTTTCCCAGACCTCTCCCCTCAAATCTGGTCAATATTGCGTCATTACTTGGTGTGACTGTCATAGTCTTTAAAGGGTGATTCCCAATTGAACTTATTGTTGACTCCTTCTCTGACCTTTTAAGAGGACACTTCTCAAAAGCTTCCTGGAACTACACTCCCTGGTTGGGAGTGGTGCAGATCATTCCAGTCTGTTGTCTAAAATTTCAGCTCTTTCTAGTAAAGATTTTTGGGTCTCAGTCACCCTTTCATGTCCAATAGTAGCTGGGTTTCTGTTCCAATAATTCCAATACAATTAGTTCTAGGAGAATCTACTTTCACCTTTCATATTGGTCTGGCCCGGCTCCCATGATTAGATCCTATCTCTGAAGAACATCCTCTCCATGTGGCAGTGGTGGAAAGGCCCAGCGTGGGCCAATCAGGATGGACTGATTGCAAACCCATAAATCCATAGTGTACCCCTAGGATTCCTCTGTTGAAATTGCACCTACCTCCAATTCTCCATGATCAACCTGACTCTCTTATTTATTTTTTTTCTCTCTAGCCTCTTTCACTCTTACTTCAAAGTTTTAGTAAAGAAAGATTAGATAAGACAGACTTAATTCTGATGGAACAGGATTCTTGAGGAAGGTAGGCCTGGTAGCACTGGGAGGATGGTGAAGGATGAACTCAGATTATCAGAGGTGGTCAGATCGTCAGGGTAGGTGATCCTAGCAAAATCAGCTTAGCAAGTCTTGCTAAAACTGGTCAATGCAAAGATGGAAGCCCAAAAGCCAGTGCCTCGTTGAGAAGGAAGTTCATAGGAGTTGGCAAGGACTCTGGTTTAGGAGAGAATGTGTCAGTTTCTGAACCAATCCTGCTCTTCCCTGATTTCTAGAGATGATCTATTCCTGGAATAAGACTTTTACTATCCCTGCCTGCCCTTTGCTTTTACTAGTATTTTCCTTGATACCAGACTAGATGATCTGCTGTCTCTGTGTAGTCACTGATGAAAAGTCCCTATTCTCTGTGTACCAAATCTGAGTATCTGATTAGAGCCATGGTCCAACTTCAATAACAAACTTAGAGGGAACTTTCTTCCATGTGGAGGGGTCTGAGGGTGACTTTAGAAGTCTGGACATAAGTTATAAGGAATCAAGAAGTTAGTTCCACTGAAGTTCTCTTCCTGGCTCTAAAGCAGGATTCAATTCAATGTAACAGGGAAGAGAATTTGAGGCAATTGTTCAAACCACCTCAGCTTAATAGACCTTCATATGTTGACATCTTTTTTATTCAATGTATTTTTTTATTGATTGCACATATATATATACATACACACACATATATCTATTACATCATTATTTACCCCGATATTCTCCCATCAACTTATCACCTGTAAACCATCTTTATCTCTAGTGCTCTTCCCCTCCCCCAGTTTTACTCTCCTTTCCCTCCCTTGCTCTTCTAGGCTTCAGTTCTGTTGACAGTTTTACATTTTTCTTCTCTCTGTTTGTTTGTCTTCCCTATACCCCTTATATAAATGAGACCATTTTGTATTTCTTTTTTTCTTTCTGGCTAATTTCCCCTAACATGATTCCTTCTAGCTCCATCCATGTTGCTGTGAATGACGTAAGTTTGTCTTCTTTGATTGATAAATAATATTCCATTGTATACACATACTACATCTTTTTCAGCCATTGGTCGGTTTGGGGGCATTTGGTCTCCAAATCCTGGCAATTGTAAACAGTGCTGCAGTAAACATCTGGATACATGTGTCTTTAAAATTAATGTTTTTACTGACATCGTCTGAGCTAGTGGTTCTCAGGTGTTCCAAGGCAGCATCAGCATCACCAAGGAACTTGTTAGAAGTGCCAGTTCATTGTCCTGGCCCCACACCTACTGGAGCAGGGGGAGGAAACCCAGGAAACTATTTTATGAAACTCATTAGGTGATTCTTAAGAATGTTGACATTTGACAGTTACAGCTCTCACCCAGGTAGAGCTTATTTCCCTTTGCAGGAAGTTCCATGTGAAGCTCAGCTTCCTGTGGGCTGTTCCTACCTGTGAATTTGGTAGGGCCAACAAGAAATTTCCCCAACCACTAATGCCTAAAGAATTTGATCACTGGAGTCCTGTTTTAAATGCAACTCTAAGGGCTCATCTAATCCCTTTGTTGGGACACCTGCTTAGATCTGTGATTTGAAAAAGCCCGGACAGCCTGGTTGCACAGTGAAGTGGCAAAGACCTGGGTTTGTTGGCCCCTGTGACACCAATTTCATTAAACGCTGTGTCTTAAGACAGTCAAGGATCTAGAAGCTCTGTGCTTACTAAAGTATTGACGTCCCTGCGGGAAGCCATAAATGAGTGAAAAGTATGCCATGAAGAAGGACAACACACCTATTCATTCTTACCTAACTCCAACGTTCTGAAGATGGATTTGCAGATTTCTTCCCAATGAATGGTTATCCTCTATCCTCCTATGATTAACTCACCTGAGAGACATCCCCCCCCCCAATGGTATTTTGCCCCATGGTGTTTCCTGCAAAATACTGAATCCCCTACTCCCACATGCTACATATCATGGGATCCTGTTTTTTATCTTCCTTTTTGTTTATTTGCTACCACATCATAACCATTCCTTCACAAGGTATATAAGAACTTATAAAGTCTAATAAAGCCAGCTATTAGCTACATACTTGCAAAGCCCCAGTCTTTGACTGAGTCATCCCTTTCTCTAACTAATCATTTCTCTCATGCACTTTCCTCCTCATCTCACCCACGGCTTCCAACAACCCCCTGGCTCAGCCACACATGAAGCATCCTTCTCACTGAATATAGCTAAAGTCTTCAAAGCTCCGCTGCTGCTTCTGTTCTTTTAGCTTTCTTGTTTTGTGGGTCATGAACAGTGTTTGGGGGTCAGGATGAAACAAATGACACTCCCCCCTTCACTCCAGCCCCAGCTCTGAGTTCAGAACCAATTGAGAAGTAGGACCAGGTCACCGTAGTGATGAATCTATCAACTTTATTGCTGATGAGGTCAAATGGGAAAATGCAGGTGGCAATCTACAGCCACTATCAGGTTTCCTCATCCCTTCCCTCTGAGTTGAAGTTCCCCTGCCTCAGTAACCACCTCCTGGCAGAGACAGAGTCTCAGGTCTGGTGAGGTTGCCAGGGAGTCACTAGTGCTATTCGGCCTCCTTGCATCTTCCAAGCCACTCATTTACCTTAGAGAAGAGTAGTGAGTGGAGAGATAGCCAGGAGAGTTGCTTCAATACCATTACTTCCTGGGGCAGAGGACGTGAGGGTGGAGGAAGAAGGTTTTCCCTAACTTCAGGAATAATTGTTGAGGTCACTGATATCAGGCAAAAGAGCCTAGAATGGGGCAAGTGTAAGGTCAGGACTGAGACTGGAGGAAGGTTCACATTTATGTGGCTTCTAGGAGGAAGCCCCAGGCAGAGGCTGAGAGGAAGCTGGAGAGCAGAGGAGGAGTGCCAGGGGCAAGTGGGACCACTGAGGCCTGTGACAATATTTTAAGGAGAAATTGGGGTCAGTTTCCTGAGGGAGCCAGTGCAAAGAACAGCAAAAACTTTCCTTTAGATTTAGCTTCATGGAACCCATGGGTGATCGTACTGAAGGGTGCAAACCCCTTTGCAACCCCTTTGCCAAGCCTTGGGGTGGTCACTAGAGGATGCTCAGGAGGAAGTTCTTTTAAGGACGAGGGAGACCAAAGCTGGTTTTTAAGCTGCTGGGGAAAGAAGCCACATGTCAAGAGACAGGAAGTAACCTGTGCCAGACAGGAAGTAACCTGTGCCACACTGGTCAAGGCAAGGCCCCTGGCCCAGGGCTCCATCTGTCTGGAGCACCTTTTCCAAATTTGCACAGAGAAGCAGCTTGAGCTAATGGCAGCCTGGATGGGAAGGTGTCAGCAAACAGGAGAGGGAATAAGCAACAGTGTCCTGCCAAACTAGACCTTGTCCTGCAAAACCAGGGACAGAAGCAGAAGGCTTCTGGCTCCAGCTTTAGACAGCATCATCTCCCCTCTCCCCGCCCCTGTCCCCAGAAGGCAGGAGCAATAAAGGTGCTTCTTCACTTCCAGAGTTGACCTGTGTTTTAGGCAGTTGTTTATTATTTTGGCACCACAAATTTAAACCTGATCTGCTCAGCCGGGCATGGTGGCTCGTGTCTGTGAGCTTCAGCCTATGAAGCGGCCAGGGCTAGGGATCGCGGTTTGAGTCCTGCCTGGGGCCCGTAACGAGACCTAGTTCCAAAAAAATAGCTGGGCGTGGTGGCACGTGCCTGTAATCCCAGCTACCTGGGAAGCTGAGGTTGGGGATGGCTTGAGTCTGTGGTACCCCGGGCAACGAGAGCCTGCGGTTCCACAGGCAAAAATAGTGAGACCTAGTATCAAAACAAACAAACAAACAAACAAACAAACAAACACCTGATCTGCTCAGATGATCAAAATCCAGTGGTTCTAACCATGCTTCATGACGACCCCTTAATTCTCTAGGCACCCACACTTTAGATTAGCAGTGAGAGAGCCTATGGAGGTAAGAGAACAACCTTTGACTCCCTGCGTGGGACTGCCTGGGAGGTCTGGGGGCCTCTCCCTTTCAGTTTCTGCCTTTGTCTTGGGAGTCTCAGAGCCCAGATTTGCTAAGGGCTAACCGTCAGACACATTTTTTGTGATCATGGATTCAAGCCTTTGTTGTTTTTTTAAAAATATCTTACTTGTTTTCCAATAAGTCATTTTTAACTCTAATGTTAGAGAAGTGTTACCATCAGACTTCTAATGAATGCTTTCCCTACTAGAACCAAAACTTCTTCCAGTTTCCTAAACCATTTATCACGGGCCCACATGTTTAGAAAACTAAAATAACTGGACCTGGAAGATAGCATCTGACAATTCTGCTGAGGATCTCAGTGCTTTCTTAGTATTTGTTTTCCTTCTTAGTACTGTTGTTGTCCTGCAATAGTAATCAAATCCCATAAATATAAACATGATGCTACAAAGGTATATTTAGTTTATATTAAAATTGAGTCTAGCATTGAGGGAAAAATTAGGATTGATGCAAAAGTTTAAATTGACTTTAGAATAATGTAGAGATGTGTGGGGTGTGGACATAGATCAAGAGATATCCCTGAGATAAAGGAATACCTTTATCTTTCTCATCCTCTCTGGCACACTAGAGATGATCACTGTGAAGACTCTTATCTGTGATGATAGCCTCCCCCTAACCTCTTAGGAATGTCCCACCAAAAAGACACAAGAGACATGTAATTGGAAAGATAAATCAGTTTTACTCCCCCAGGTAATTTTCCTGTCACACCCATCCTCATGCCTACGTGTCACACGTCTTGGAACCCTGGGTTTTTTCCTTCCTCATGGCCTCATTGTGATCATTCTTTGGCAAGGTATTTAAGAGACCCCAGCTCCTAATAAAGATGGACCTGGACATGCTCCTACGTTCCCTGTCTGACAGCTGGCCTCACAGATCTCTATCAGTCTCTTCCATCTCTTTCTTTCTCATTCGTGGCTCCCAACAGAGATGTTATTTTTTTTTCTTTAAGCACGCACACACATCCAGTCCTATCAAACAGCCTTACCTCCTTGAATAGTGTCTAAACTCAGGTTATTCTAATTAAGAGTCAATTAATCAATTTTAAGTGAATGAAAACCCACCCATGTTCTTACTGTTCAAAGATAAGTGAAATGACAACATAAAGATTTATTGGTCAATGGCAGATAAGCATCATCACTGGGATATACAACAGAAAGCATGGTGATCAAAATTACAATACTCAGGTAGCCAGAAACCTAAGACACCATTTTCTGAGAATAAATTTGTATAAAAACAATAACCTATTTTAAAAAATTAAATTATATATATATATATTTCACATCTTTGTTACTAACCGGGGTTCACCTACCACCTGACCACTCCCACTCATCCCACCCCCCAAGTTGTGTACTTTAGTTTTGTTGTTAGTTTGGTTTGACTTTTCCTCCTGGTCTTTTGTTTGTTTTTTCTATGTCCCATGTGTTAGTGAACCCATTTGGTTTCTCTCTTTTTCTTTCTGACTTGTTTCTGCTGATATGATTTCTTCTAAGTACATCCATGTTATCATAAATTCATCAAATTTGTCATTTTTAATTGATGAGTACTATTTCATTGTGTATATATACCACTTCTTTTTCATCCATTTGTCTATTTTGGGACATTGGTTGTTTCCATGTCCTTGCAATTATAAATAGTGCTGCAGTAAACATCCGAGCACAGGTGTCCCTTTGTATAAGCATTGAGGCCTCCTTTGGGTAGTTTCCCAGAAGAGCGATTGCTGGGTCAAATGGTAGTTCCATTTTCATTAGTTTGAGGGTCCTCCACACAGCTTTCTATAGTGGCTGGACCAGTTTACAGTCCCACTAGCAGTGTAAGAATGTTCCTTTCTTTCCGCATCCGTTCCAGCTCTTGTTGTTGCCTGTTTTTCTGATGTGGGCTATTCTTAACTGGTGTAAGGTGGTATCTCCTTGTGGTTTGATTTGCATTTCCCTGATTGCTAGTGATGTTGAGCATTTTTTTCGTGTGCCTGTTGGCCATTTGTATTTCCTCTTTGGACAAGTGTCTTTTTAGTTCTTCTCCCCATTTTTTGACTGGGCTCCTTGTTTTGTTTTGTTAAGTTGTGTGAGTTCCTTGTGGATCTTTGTTATCAAATGCTTATCACTTTTGTGGAAGGCAAAAATTTTCTCGCACTCTGTTGGGTTTCTTTTTGTTTTGTCTGTTGTCTCTTTTGCTGTCCAGAAGCTTTTTAGTTTGGTGTAGTTCCAGCTGTTTATGTTTTTCTTCATTTTTTTTTTTTTTTTGCCAGCTGTAGTTGTGTCCAGAAGTGAATTTCTGAAGTGTAATTCATGGAGAATTTTGCCCAAGTTTTCCTCTATGTGTTTTATGGTTTCAGGTCTTGCATCCGAGTCTTTTATCCATTTTGAGTTGGTTTTTATACATGACATGAGTTGTTTTGGTTCATTTTTTTGCATGTCTTGTTCCAGTTTTTCCAGCACCATTTACTGAAGAGGCTGTCTTTGTTCCAAAGTAAGTTTTCCACTCTTTTGTCAAAGATTTAGTTGACAAAGATTAGATATATATGTGGTTTTCTTTCAGGGCACCCATTCTGCTCCATTAGTCTGATGGCCTGTTTTTGTACCAGTACCCAGCTGTTTTAATTACTATGGCTTTAGTAATAATTTTGGAATAGTAATACCACTGTTTTCTTTTCTTTTTTTTTTTTTTTTTTGGTCAGGAGGCTTTTTGATATTTGAAGTCTTTTGTTATTCCATATGAATTTCAGTAATTTTTGTTCTATCTCTTTAAAAATGCCATCGGAATTTTTATAGGGATTGCGTTGAAACTGTAGATTGCCTTTGGTAGGATGGCCATTTTGATGATGTTAATTCTTCCAATCCATGAACAGGAAATGTCTTTCCATTTCCTTATTTCCTTCTATCTCTTTTAGCAGTGTTCTAAAGTTTTCTTTGTGTAGTTCTTTCATGTAAAACAATAGTCTATTCATATGGAATAACGAAAGACCTTGATTATAGAAAAACCTCCTGACCAGAAAAAGAAAGAATGAAAGAATTACTATTCCAGACTTCAAACTATACTACAAAGCCATAGTAATTAAAACAGCTTGGTACTGGTACAAAAACAGACATTCAGACCAGTGGAACAGAATTGAGTGAAATTAAACCACAGATATATATATATATATATATATATATATAATATATATATATATACACACACACAATGGAATATTATGCATCAATAAAAATGACAAATCTGATGAATATTTGGTAACATGGATGTACTTAGAAGAAATCATATCAGCAGAAACAAGTCAGAAGGAAAAATACAAAAACCAAATGGTTTCACTAATATGTGGACAACCAAATGAAAGTACACAACTGCAGGAGGGGACCAGCTGGAGTGGCCAGGGAGGGGAGGTGTTGGGGGACCCCCAGAGATCACAATGATGTGAAATATATATATATATAAAATTTTTTTAAAAATAAAACAAAGACAAACTTCAAAACCAACTCTTGAAAACTGACCATAAATCTGAAGTATCCATGGAGGAAGGAAAGGGAAGAAATGAGAATGGCTGGGAGAGCACAGAGGAGCTCTTTGGTGTGGAAAAGCTAAAGTGAGTACCCCCTGGGGGGAGAAACCCAATATTGTCAAACTATCAACAAGGCACTTTATTAATAAAACAATGACACTTTATTAATTAAAAAACAACAGTCTATTCATTGGATATAATATCTAAGCCAAACTCTTTTTTTTTTTTTTTTTTGAGACTAGGTCTCGCTAGTTTTGTCCGTGGAACTGCAGGCTCTCGTTGCCTGGGGTACCACAGACTCAAGCAATCCCTAGCCTCAGCTTCCCAGGTAGCTGGGATTACAGGCTTGCGCCACCATGCCCAGCTGTTTTTTTGAAACTAGGTCTCACTACGGGCCCCAGCTGGGACTCGAACCATGATCCCTAGCCCTGGCCGCTTCATAGGCTGAAGTTTACAGGCACAAGCCACCGTGCCGGCCCCAAACTCCTTTTTTAAGCAGATAAAAGATTATACTGGGAGGAAAAAAAGATACTGGGGTGCAGTCAGCTTCCAGACAATATGATAACAACCATATATGGCAGGGACTTGTTTATATTGATGAAAATGACTTCTGGTAAGATTATGGCTTCCCTCCTCTGGAGGGATTCAAGGTGGGGCCCATTCTAGAGTTAACAGTCTTTTAATGGGTTCTAGAAGGTAACTGACATGGTCTTGTAGGAGACACAGGGCACATGCAATTACTCAATGAGACACAACAGGTCTCAGTGGAGAAATGAATCAGATGTACGGGCAGATTGCACTCAGAGATGAATGGAGAGGAGCTAGTAGGACCCCCCTGTACATGTAAAATACTCTTTAATAGACTGGAAGATTTTCACTGGGGAGAGAGGATTGCAGTAGGCATGGAAAGTAAGGGGAATAGATGCATTTTTAAAAAAGCAAATATGTTTTTTTTGTCACTCAGCAATATAATGACGATAATGAACCTGGGAGTGTGATTGATTTGTCAATATAAAAAGCACAGTGTACTTACATAAATAAAATATGCTGACGGTTAGTTATTAGAAGTTAGGTTCTAGCCTGGTGTAGTGGCATGCACCTGTAATCCCAGCTACTTGGGAGGCTGAGGTTAGGGATCACTTGAGTCTGTCTGCTAATATGATTCTTTCTAGGTCCATCCATGTATTGTTGGTCTTCTTGAAGGAAAACTGTGTATGTATCTCCTCAGTGACAGGACAGATGAACTGTGTGATATATACATGTGATATATACTGAAATACTGAACATTATTAAAATTTTGCAAAGAAAAAGAACACTTGCAATTATATAGATGAATCTCACAAGTATGATTTTCAGTGAAAGGAACTAGACATGAAAGTTCCTTTAAAACTTGAGCTATCACAAAATCAGGGAAATTTTACATCTCTGTGATGTTAATGCTAGGAAAGGAGATATCTTTAAAATTGAGACTGGATGGATACTGAGAGGGCTTCTGTATAAGGGTGTCTGGGTTGCTGGTACCATTTGTATGAGGTAATATGCACGTGTGTATTCACCTCAATGAAGGTTATATAACTAAATAATACATATGCAGTGTGTGTGTCTACCTCAATAATGGCTGTGCAAATAAAATGGGCATATATTTTAAATAATTCACTGAATTGCAGTCTTATGATTTGGGTATTTTTCATCTATATGTTTAAATAACTTTATTCATTTAAATTTTTTCTTGAAGTAACATTGTGTTGTAACATTATATAAACTTCAGGTGTTCATCCTTGAAAATCAACATATGTCAATACTACATTAACTTTACACTTGATCTTAGCCAAAAGGCCAAGAAGTGATACATACATAGGTACATTAACTTTATCTCTAAAAGTTCAATTCTATCATTCACCACACCATTGTCTTCTTTGTCCTTATTTACTTACACCTCTTACACCTTCTCTGCTGGGTAACCACTGATTTGTCTTATAGACCAAATATGTGTTTCTGTTTTAGTTCATCTATTTGTTTTTTATAACACATGAGTGAAATCAGAGAGTATCTTTCTCAGCCTGGCTTATTTCACCAAGCATAATGCTCTCTAGGTCCATCCATCTTGTTATAAATGGCAAGTTTTATCTTTTTTATAGCTGAATAATATTCCATCACATACCTATACCACATCTTCTTTATCTGCTCATCAGTCAATTGGGACTTTGCTTTCACCTCTTGGCTATTATAAATAAAGCTTCAGTAAATAACCAACAGCAATATGAAAAATGTTTAAAATCACTTATCAGGGAAATGCAAATCAAAACCACAATAAGATAAAACCTCACACCTGGGAGAAAGGCACATAGAGAAAAACAAAAAACAGAAATAGCAAATGCTGGTGAGGATGTGGTGAAAAAGGAACTCCGCTACACTGTTGGTGGGAATACAAACTGGTCTAACCTCTAGCTGGAAAGCAGTGTGGAGGTTCCTCAAAATACTAAAAGTGGATCCAACATATATTCCTGTGACTCCACTCCTAGGACTCTACAAAAACACTAATTTTTTTTATTTTAATTTTAATTTATTTATGTATATTTCACATCATTTCAGTCCCTGGGGGTCACCCACCACCTCCCCTTCCCACCCGCCCCAGCTGGCCCCCATTCTCCCCTTGTGCAGTTTCATTTGGTTGACCATATATTAGTGAAACCATTTGGTTTCTGTCCCTTTCTATCTGGCTCGTTTCTGCTAGAATGATTTCTTCTAGGTACATCCAGGTCAAAAACAATAATTTGAAGGGAAACTTGCACTCCTATGTTATTTCAGCACTATTTATTTACAATAGCTAAGATATGGAAACAACCCAGATACCCCCCCCAATACGCATGAATGGATCAAGAAGACATGGTATACAAACACAATGGATTACTACTCAGTGATCAAAAAAGATGAAACCCATGCCAATAGTAGCAACATGGATGGACCTGGAAGGGATTATGCTAAACTAAATAAATCAGAAAGAAAAGGGTATCAGATGGTTTTACTTATGTATGGAATATAGAGAAACTGAACAAAGGATTAAGAGAAAGCCAAAACTTCAGGTCTGGGCAAGGTGGAGCATGCCTTTAATCACAGCCTATGAAGTGAGGCTGAGACTAGGAATTGCTTGAGTTCGCGGGTTTGAGATCCTCCCAGGGCAACATAGCAAGACCTAGTCCCAAAAAATAGCTGTAATCCCAGTAATCCTAGCTACCTGGGATGCTGAGGCTGGGGATTGCTTGAGTCCATGGTACCCAGGCCATGGGAGCCTGCAGTTCCCCGGGCAAAAGAGTGAGACCTAGTCGTAAAAAAAAAAAAAAAAAAAGAAAAAAGAAAAGAAAAGAAAAAATAAAAAGAAAGAAAGAATAACAAAACTTGGAAGCTAACCATAGATAAGAGGATTACAGCAGGGAAGTGGGAGGGAGAGGGGCCAAACAGAAGAGGGAAAAGCATGAGGGACTGTGCTGTGGTGGTGGGAGAAATATGGGGACTACACTTGAGGAGAGAAATCAAATGCTGTCCAAAAGTTAACAATGATGTAAGAAAGTAATTAAAAATAAGGCTGCAATAAACATGGGGGTGCATATATCTCTTCAAATTAGGGTTTTTGTATTTTACTGAAAACAAAACAAAACAAAACAAAACAAAAACAAAGCTTATTGCACATCAATTAAATCAGAGTGCCAGAGTATAAAGACTTGGTGTGGGTATTTTCAGGGGCACAGCCCTCAGGGTTAAGGGCACTGCCCTATGCTTTGTTGTGGTCATTCTCTCCAGGAAGACATGATGTCTGTGTCTGGGTGGTGAGTGAGGGTACCTCGGTGGGGAAGACAGAGATGTCTGGTGCAGAGAAGGCTGATGGGGTCTCTGAATGGGTGGCCAACAGTGGGATTGGCCTTGATGGGCTTATCTCTGGGGGTGCTTCAGTTGGGGCTATGCTTGAAGATCACCAACCTTTAGGAACTGCCTGCAACAACCCACCTTTAAAAGGTGATGCCTGATTTTTACTTCACCTTCACTATTCAAAACAGTTGCTGCAGCTTTTAGTTCCTTTTATTTGGACTTTGCCTCATTATTTGTATTTTTGTTTCACTTACCAATATAGATGTTGATGTTTGAATTCTTGTCTGTCTGCCTTTGAATCTCTAGCTTTTCAGTCCACAAACTCGATGACCACATCCGATGACTGTGCCACTGTACTATCAGGGGGTGTGGGCTGATTTGCTAACTCTTGCCCCACTTGTGAAGAACAAGCTATTCTCAGTGCAATCCACTCCAAATCTTTGTTGTTTTCAACTTCATGCAGTTGACAAAGGGATTACAAACAATGACAATTTTGATCACTACTCTGATTTTTATAAACAAAACATTTACAGCCAAGCCACATAGCTTGTTCAAAATGCTGCACAGTAAATGTTTTTCTTACAGAGACTTTACCAAAGGAAAAAAGCTCCAGAATTCAACCTAAATGACATTTTAGCAGGACTGTAGCTTCAAAAACAAACAAATTGGATGTAGATTTTCTAAAACATTTTATGATATAGTCAAGATCTGATCAAAAGAACTAAAGTTTTTTGTAGCTCCAAACTCAAAGCATGATGGGATTTGAAACACGGAATGCATAAATATGTTTCCAGAAGCAAAACCAGTCTTCTATTACAATTTTTGAAAGAAAATCTGAAAACTGGGCTGGGCATGGTGATGCATGCCTGTAAGCAGTAGCCGCACCTGTAATCCCAGGTACCTGGGAAGCTGAGGCTGGGGATTGCTTGAGTCTGTGGTACCTGGGGCAACGTGAGCCTGAGGTTCCAAGGGCAAAAATAACGAGACCTAATCTTAAAAAAGAAAGAAAGAAAGAAAGAAAGAAAGAAAGAAAGAAAGAAAGAAAGAAAATCTGAAAACCTATCTTGTCACTGTTGATTGTGACTTGTCATTGACTTGTGGGTGATTTCAGTGTTTTCAATGATGCTGGCATTCTTTCACTCCATGAAAAAGAAGTTGAGAAAACGTGCTGTACAGCCAGCTTTGTCTACACTGAAGTTATGGTCTTCACCAATCTCTAGAGCACAATTAGCATCACCGGGGAGGGTGTTATAAATACAAACCCTTGGCCCCTCTCCCACGCCCCCCTGCTCCCCATTTGCTGAATTAGCTCTGGGAGTAGGCCCAGCAATCTACTTTAACAAAGCCTGAGTGAGTCTGGCGTCCTGAGAGAGGACATCTGCTTTGTAGGCTCTTGGCCAATGCTCAAGAGCTCCATTCTGTGCACAGGTGCTTTTTCTGGAAAAAAAAAAATTGGTTTTTGTGTCTGGCTCATTTTGCCCCAAAGCAAAGCAAAGCTATACCAGCATCTCTCAACTCTGCCTGGGGAGCTTTTAAAAATGTCTCTCCCCACGATGTCACCATGCGCACTTACATGCTCACCGGGCTGGAAAGACCCGGGACCTCATTTTGGAGATGCCGTCCAGGAGAGCAGCGCCCCCTCCCCACACAACAGGAGAGAAGAGGAAGAGCAAAGATGGGGTAATCGGCCCCACAGCAAAACTGCAAACTGAGGCAGAGGAGATGCTCTACAAAGGCGGTTTACAGGCACCTGTATTCACAGAGAAACTTCCTCAACACTGGCAGGAAGTGAGACCCCCTAAATCTGACACCAGAGCCATAAGGAAAAGCAGCAAAGCAATGGAGATGGGATTGGAGAAGACGGCCTGCAGCAAGAAAACATGGCCAGATCACAAAGGAATACAGCCTGGCCACCCAACGCAAGTTTAAGACTGAAAACCTACCAGCAAGGCTCGCCTGGTTCCAACAACGCAGTCCCTCACCCAGTGAAAGGACACTGCCATAGGAAGGAGACTAATGGACTTAGCACAACTAGTAAACAGCAAAGAGTGGGGTTTGAGAGAATGGAAGGGGCACCAGAGGGAGGACGGAGGGGGAGGTATCCCAAAAAACACAGAGGTTGTGATCTAAAGACCAAAATAAATAATATTAAAGAAAAACAAAACAAAGGAAACTTAATAAAATGAAAAAATAAAAATAAAAATGTCTCTCCCCACACGGGTCCTTCGGCATCCAGGTGCTTCTCTAGAGCGCTCAGGCTGATAAACTCTGTTCTATATTCAGGTACTTTTGTGGTTGAGACGGATTATTGTTAACACCTGGCCCCAAATTCTCTGGGCTGCTTCCTGCAAGTCCTGTGAAGCAGAACTTAGGCCTCGAGCTGCTATTTGCCCAGATCTGAAGGTCTATGCTGAGGCCCACTCGATCTTGCGAGCAGGTACCTCTGCAGACCACAGCAACGCTCGCTCGGCGCATAAGACACACAGTCCTGGCACGTACCCTGGGTTGGTGCCTCAGCTGCACACCCAGCAGCGACGCTGTACCCAGGCCTGCAGAGGAGTGAGAGAACGCGTCTTAAGCTTTTAGCTGGCGCACAGAGAAAAATGTCAAATGAACCCGAATGCCCCCAAAGTGATGAACGGGTGAAAGAGATGTGGTGTATTTACACGATGGAATATTATTCTGCAATCAATACCGACAAGTAAGAAGCATTTGTGATAGCATGGATGGACCTAGAGGGAATCATATTAGCAGAAAGAAATCAGAAAGAAAAAGACAGGAACCATATGGTTTCACCAATAGATGGGATATAGGACTAATAAACGAAAGGACAAGAAGAAGTCAAAATAAGCTGGCAATAGAACTGGGGCGAGGAGTTAGGGCAGGGAAAGGGGAAGGGGCAGGGGGGAGGGAGAAATTAGGGAAGGGATGAACACAAGAAGGTAAGATGGGGGCTCACGGGTGATGGAGGGAGAGCACTGGGAAATGTAATGATGTGATTTATATATGCACACATGTAAGCATAAATATGTAGACAATTTTGTTTTTTGAGACTAGGTCTCGCTATTTTTGCCTGTGGAACCGCAGGCTCATGTTGCCCGGGGTACCACAGACTCAAGCATCTCCAGCCTCAGCTTCCCAGGTAGCTGGGATTACAGGTGCGTACCACCACGCCCAGCTATTTTTGGGGACTAGGTCTCACTGTGTTGGCCCAGGCGGGACTCGAACTGTGATCCCCAGACCCCGCCGGACCTCCATAGGCTGTCGCTTACAGGCACGCATGACAGTGCCCAGCAGAAATTTTTTTTAAATTCAAATGTTAGCTATCTCTGCCTTCATTAATTGAAGCATGTGGGTTCCTTCGTTAAGGCTCCCAAAATAGGCCAGGCATGGTGGTGCATGCCTGTAGGTGGCAGCCTAGGAAGCCACGGCCAGGGCCAGGGATTGCGGTTCAAGTCCCACCAGGGGCACATAGTGAGACCTAGTCCCAAAAAAACAGCTGGGTGTCGTGGTGTGCACCTGTCATCCCAGCTACCTGGGAAGCTGAGGCTGGGGATGGCTTGAGTCTATGGTACCCCGGGCAACGAGAGCCTGCGGTTCCACAGGCAAAAATAGTGAGACCTTGTCTCAAAAAAAGAAAAAAGAAAAAAGGTCTGGGGATCGTGGTTCGAGTCCCACCCAGGGCAACACAGGCGAGACCTAGTTCCAAAAAAAAAAAATATATATATATATATATATATATATATATATATATATATATATATATATATATAGCTGGGCATAGTGGCGCGTGTCTATACTTTTAGCTACATTGGACACTGAGGTTGGGGACTGCTTGAGTCAGTAGTACCACAGGCAACGTGAGCCTGTGGATAAACTCTGTTCTATATTCTATGTTCTATATCCACAGGCAAAAATAGCGAGACCTA
>PVHY01015242.1:0-22585 GCA_004024945.1 Uropsilus gracilis
CTCCCTCCCTTTTCCCTCCCCCGCCACCTCCACTCACCCCGCCTCCTTCCCTCTCCCCACCCCCAAACCCTCTCACCCGCTGCAGGCAGTCCGGTGCAGGGCCCCCTCCGGAAGGTGAGGGGAATGGATTGGACTCCGGTGGGGAAAGCGGGTGTCTGGAAGTGGTGCTAATGGGAAGAGATTTCTGGTTTCTAAAGAGGATGCTCTGCCACAAAGAGCGGCTCGCGCGCTGGCCTGGGCTCTAGCCGAGGAGAGATCCCGGGAGAACTCCAGAGCTCGGGGGTAGCGGTCCTCGGAATACCAGGGTCAACATGCCTGTTCGCAGAGGGCATGTGGCACCACAAAACACATTTTTGGGGACCATCATACGGAAATTTGAAGGGCAAAGTAAGTTCATTTGTTCTCTCTCCTTCGCTTTCTGCTTTGGTAGTGCACTTGGCATCAGCCGCTTACAAGCTGGGGAGACTGCAACTCCGGGGCTCTGTCAAGTTAGCTGTGAAACCGAGCCTGGAGGTTCGAATGGCACTGGTAGTGTTCTCCCTTTGATATTAATTTTGATTTACATTTTAGATTATGGTCTCCATTATAGGAGGCAATTTGATCCTCTCACCCACTGCTCCATTATCTGCCTTGCTACTTAACGACCTACTCTTCTACTATCTTAAAGGGAACGTGCTAGTATAACATGGACTTATATTTCAAGGCTGTTTATTGTGGACTTTTTGAAAGTCAGGAGCAGGGCAAAGCTTACTGTTGAAACTAGAGAACGTAAATGGTACCAGGGATGTAAATGACTATTCAAAACTATGTTTTACTTTGGTTAAACTGCAAGGCTCTGGTATGACAGGGGTTCTTGCTTGTTAGTTTATAGAAGCCAAACTTTGCTTTGAATCAATGCAAATATATTCCAAGCAGGGTAATTTGGAAAAAGCAGTATCTGTTCCGTGTTAGTTCTGTTCTTAAGCAGAGCATTTATCAAAAGAAGATTTCTGTTGTTTATTTTTTCCTTAAATTTCCAACTTGAAGTTAAAAAATTGAAGTGTAAAAAAGTAAATTCCAAAAAAGACTAAAGGCAGAGAATTTTAACAATCATGTGAACTAACTACAGGGGATGAGATATATAAATCTATTAATTAGAAATCCTACACTTGTTAATTTGTACATGATATTTCCTTCAAAATACTTGGACACACCTTTATACTGTACATTTTGCAATTATTCTGATGCTACATCTAGTGACATGAATATATATTATCTTGTGTATAAAATAGATTTATATATCCTGCTTCACATTCTATCTGAAAATAATAAATATAATTTGTAATCAAAACTAATAGGTTCTAAGTATTAAAATTCCTATTAATGCACAAAAAAGGTTTTCTTAGTGAAAAAAATGAAAGGGTGTTATATATACTTTGTGTGTGTAAATATTTTTATCCCCTGGAAAATTCATAAATTATGAAAAGGTAAACCTTTGTGTTATTCAATGGTTAATTAATGTGAAATAGTTTCATTGCTCATAGTTTCATTTTTTAACATGATGTGTGTAGTATGAATATGAACATGAATAAAGAAAAATAAAATGTGATAATACTAACTATTTTGAGAAATTTTATTCTGAGAGCCAGCAATGAAGTGAGAAAATATGATAGTTCCAGGATGTTTCACTATTTTGACTTTGAAAATATTTACCTTATAATTAAATGACATTCTGGATGTATTATTGTACCAGATGCTCGTCTGAGTATGCCTTAAAACCCCCGGGAATTACAGGACTTGAAAACTAGACTATTTGGGAAATTACATTCTTGCAATTTGAAAAGTAGTTCCTTAATACTTTCTGTGAAAACTACTTAGAACCATTAATTTCACATTTAAGGTTTTAATTTTTCTTTTAAAAGCTGGACAGTTAGCAATTTGGGAAACACCTGCGTTTCGGATCTATTATGCAACAAATAAATCCAGTGTTTATAGATCTTGTTGAAGTCTTTTCAATGATGCCTTACTATTTTCTTATTACAGATAAAAAATTTATCATTGCAAATGCAAGAGTGCAGAACTGTGCCATCATCTACTGCAACGATGGGTTCTGTGAGATGACTGGTTTCTCCAGGCCAGATGTCATGCAAAAGCCCTGTACCTGTGACTTTCTTCATGGGCCTGAGACTAAGAGGCATGATATTGCCCAAATTGCCCAGGCATTACTGGGATCAGAGGAGAGGAAAGTGGAGGTCACCTACTATCACAAAAATGGTAAAGTTTATCTATTTAGGATTCTTTGAATTTGATTCTATTGAAATGAAATTTTGACAACTGAATTCTGAAAGTTTGTAAAGAGGCACCAAATATTCAATTATATAGATGTATGCTTTGCTTATAATATTTTAGCATCTAAGAATTAAGGATACTCTTATTACTGGATGAATAGGAACAATTTCTTCTGTGAATAAGTGTAATTTATACTTTTCAAAATTCAACACCTTATGTCATTGAAGGCAAAATGCCACAAATCAATTTTATACTCTTCCTTTTCTAAGGGATAATATAAAGAACATAATTCACTGCTTGAATTGATAGGCATTTACTAGGGAAGCAATACGGAATTTTATTTACTTGAACTTGAATATATTTCACAAAGCATACTCATTGAAAACTGTATATCTGAGACTAAAACTCAAATGGTCATATAAATGATTCTTGGCTCTTCAGCATTGATAGGGATCACCTCTTGTTTCTTTTGCTCCTTTTATATAAGATCAAGGATGACAGTAGAACTTACAAAGTTGATAAGTAAACATATTTATAATGATTATTCATGTATTCAAGATTTGCTCTCAAATAAGAAATGGAGATCAACTAAGATACAATGGAATTATTATTATTCATTTGTACAACTGCAGCAAAACTGACATCTTCAACTAAGGTCATACCTTAACTTCAAGGGCACTCCTGCTGCTTCTGGGCTTGCTATGAGAGCATCAATATGTTAGACCTATTATAGTTGTAAACAAAATACACTTTTAGTGGAACACATTCATTAAATACACAGTGTATGTATATGAACTTACCTTTATGAATATTCATATAAACCCAATTGAAAGGGTATATACTCTCAAGTGTGCTCAGTTAGTGATATTTGACAGCTTGGGATTTAAAGGTAAATCTATAAAAAATTCACGTTGTGCTGGTTTTGTTGATATTGTTATCATTTATTTATTTTTGTTCCCTTGACAGAAATTCAGTGAATTGGTAGGGATGGGGAGGTATCTGTTCAGAATTTTAGGTAACTCTTAAACTTTTTTGTGAAGTTTAAAAATCTTAACAACGATTCACCATTTGGTAAAATACAGAGAACAAATTCCAACAGGAAAAATCTTATTGTCTTATAATTAAACATTTCATTATAGAAGGCATACAATTCTTATTTGGATTTTTCATAATGCCTACTTGAGTGGGTATATGTAATAAAATATTATTGGTAAAATAGGTTGATATAACTTTGGGCTAATCTAATTATAAGAATCAAACAACATAGAAATTGTTTTTTAAAGTTCCTGCTTTCCCCCACTTTTACATCAGTAGTGTTGCAATATAGTAATAGTCTAATTGCTTTCTTGACTTAATAGCAGTTCTTGGACTAAGACTCTTACTACCCAAATGCAGCTCATTTTTGTGTGTGTGCATGTGTGTGCGAAACAATTTTTGGAGTACTTTGAACATCTGACACTTCCCATTTGAACTTTTATAAAGATTGTGATGCAGTCACATTGTGGTTACTTCAGGACATGTTAGTTTACATTTGGTCATTATGTTTTCAATTTTTTGACAAAGTATTTAAGTATAAAACTAATCGATTACTCAGATCACTTTTGTATTAACTGTATTTTTTGGAAAATATTTTCAAATAGAAGTTATCATTTATAGCACTAATTGGATGAATTGTATTTTAAAAAACCAGTTTAACTTGTATAATGTGTGCAAGATATCGCAAGCACCCAAAAACAACTTAATATGGAATCACAACCATGAATGAATATATTTCTGTGGTGAGTTTTCTGGTACATTGACTAATGCAAATCTTCTGGGATGATTTTCTTGGTTATAGAAATTAAAACCTCCCTGTTTTAAACATAGAATCTTTATTTTAAGCCTTTATTTAAAACTTTTGATGATGGTTTAGATCCTGTTAGCTACATTTTTAGATGTAATTCAGTCTATAATGACATGGGTATCTTTAGAGTTAATGATAAATGCTGCTCTTTAGTTTTATTTACATGGGAAACAGGAGGTGATAGGCCAAGTTCTTTCTCTTTCTTTCAAAAAAGAATGACCTTTTTGGACTGTGAAGACACATACTTATATGCTGTGAATGTAATCAACCCATCTTTTTTGCTACCAGTTCAGATACCTTGAATTGAATCTTCAAAGTATATTGGTCTTATTCACATGAAAACTGCAGAATCGGTTAGAGCTTGTCAAGTTCAAATGCTTTGAATGCCTAACATCTTAGAGATCTGTCAGTCATTGTACATTTATAAAATCAGGAAGAGACAAGATTACCATTATTTTTCATGATTTATTTCTCCAAATTTCCTTAATTCTTTATTATTCAGGTGGCTTAAGAGATTGGTTTCTAAAGTATATATATATAGTAAATGCTTCCTTTGCCTATTCTTTAACATATTACGGGAAAATGAATTAGTGATGTACTAAGCACAGCGAACAAATTAGTAAAAAGTTGTGCTACTTTTCCATTTTTTCCACTCACTTATTGTAGTAGCAAAATAATAAGTAGGATATTATTTGCAAAAATTTGTTTATAAAAGTGGATTACTGGCTGCTAAGCACCTGTGATCCATGCTATGAGTTCACATTGATTCAGCGCGTGATGAGCTGCGTAATCACTGTGGTGAAGCATCACTTCCTACCAAGCTCCTTTGTGTGATTTTACCAGGTACAATTGGACTACCAGAATATCAATTTTTAAAAACCTAGTTATTTGCGGTAGGAATATTTGACAGTCTTTCCTTTGAGAATTCTATTTTACAGTTTAAGTCATTATTGCATAAATCATTCTTGGCAGCTGTGAAATATTGCTTGAGGTGATAAAGCTGTAAATCTTTTGACATAAAAACTCTAATTATACAAAACTATAATTATGCTGAGGTTTATATAAGGATGGGCACGTACTTTAATTGAGTAATACATTCACTTTAGAAACACCTTCTTGGCAATAGTGGCTGAGAAATAACAGACCACTTCAATTAGAGATGATTAATAACAAGGAAGCAAACAATTTACTTGGTAATCCTTTAATTTAATGCTCACCTGGTTGGGTGTGTCATGGCATGAAACCTAGTTAGCTGAAGTGCTAGATTACTTTCAATATATTTAGATATGTGGTTTTTACGTAAAATTATCAAGCAGTGCTCAATAAATATTTTCATGATGTTTATATTATAGGTTGATTATTTTTCATTTCTGTCTTCTAAATACCCCGTGTTTTTATAAATTATTTTTGAAGAAAAAAAAAAGAATATGTGACCTATGAAACAAATAGAAATGGAGATTAGAAATTAAGGTTAATTATCATTCTTTCTCCATTTCCCAACTCTAAAAAACTCGTTTATGTATTCTGCCATCTTTCATCTTTTGTATTGAATAATGACTTATTAAAGAAGCAATGTAGTTTAGTAGCTCAAACATACAACCTGGTGTTAACAGAATCTGCGTAATGCAGAGATCAGGTTGTATCCTACTTTGCATCTCCTCTTACGGTTTTACTAACACTTAAGACATTACCTTAGAAGGAATGGCCCTCGGTTCAAGTTTTGTTGTTCATTCGGTACCTTGGTGCTAAAAAGAAGTTGTGTTTTCTATTGACTTGAGAGATAACTGCTCCATTATTTTCAAGCCCAGGAGCTTGAAAAGAGGGTCACTTTAGTTCTATTATGAGGGCTACACTTAATTGGGAGGAACTGGCTTCTCTGCCTTCTGCTGGCCTATAATAGTTTCATGTATACCTGTATGTATTCTATTATAAATAAAGCTGAATCAATTAATCAGGAGCCAAGAGAGTTGGAGGCTATTTGAGTAAAGGAAAGAAGCAATTGATATATGAAATATTACCATTAATACTCATATAAATGATAAACATTTGGGAAGTCATTTCTGTTTTTTCTCCTCCTTTCTTATCTACAACCAATTGCTTGCCTATAATAGGTGCTCAGTAAATTCCAATCAGCTGAATATTTTGCCAATTTCATTTATCCTAAAAATCTTATGTGCCAATAATAATTACTAGTTCAGAGTGTCTCAAATAACTAATGCACTTTATGCCATCCAGGTTTTGTCTACCCTTCAGTTTTCCTATATCTATGATAGCATAAAGTCTGTCTGAATGGTTTACCTTTCCTTCATCTTCTCACCCTAAGGGAGCCCTGTCCTTGCAAGGACTTCTCTGTGGAATCTTTCCTCATGTCTGTGTTGCCAGGTCTAAAACACTAACATTCCTTTGTGTCTCTATAACACTTGGTTCTTGACTCCAGGTCGCACCTATAGGTTGTTGTATATTATTACATGTAGTTTGTTTTATTGACTTCTTAGATTATTCAGAGAAAGCATCAAATCTTACTAATTTCTATGTCCAGAATGTATGGATAACTGGTATGAAGTAGTTGCTTAGTATGAAAAGAGGATGTGAAATAGTATCATAAGCTTGGGGATATGTGATCCTGTGAAAAGAGAGTTCTAGGGAAAGTGTGACATTTTGATTTTTCTTATTCATTAGGAATAATTTTAAAAATAGTCCTAAGAACAGTTTGCACTTTTAATTTTTACTAATGGATAGTTATTTGCTTAATCATCTGTTATTAAGTCTACTTCAGAGCCAATAACTATGCAAATAGCTAGAAAAATATTTAATAGAAAGGAGAAGCCATATTATATATTATTAAACAGTTATCCAGTACTCACCTTACCACTGCATGAGAATGTCTTTCATTGTGTCTCTAACAGTCTCTATGTGATAACCAAACCCAAAATTCTCATGTTCTTTTTTAACTTGACTTCACTTCTGTATTTTATACATTACTGACTTAAGTTACATGGATTAACATTTTATGTCTCATGCAACATTTCATCTTTGTGTTTTCCCGAAAATTGGCAATGAAGCTTTATCTTACCAATAGTGTGTCAACTTTAAAATGATAAAATTAGGCTTTTAATAATAATAAAAACAATTCTTATTTCTCTCTTTACTATGCTGGCCTACCATTGGCAAAATTATTGAGCTATGAAGAAGTCATAGAATCACAGAGCAGTAAGATATAAAACACCTTAGTGAGGAGATATGTCCTATTACAGAATAATTAAGAAAATCAAATTGCCAAAGGTGTGTTGTGAGCAAACCAAACACCAGGTGCCATCACCTGACCTGAATGTTTCATGTCTTTCTCTTCTTTTATATGAACTATCTAATTAAGAGAATTAACTTACTCTTTCTGTAGGTAGTTCAAACCAGGGCTAAAGCAACCATTTCTTCAAATTAGTTCTACAAATTAGTTCTACAAATTCTTCAAATCTGTTCATTTTGTGGCTCCTGTGTTTTGTAGAAGGTAATACAATACCGTTTATTTTTAAAAATGATTAAAAAATGATTGGGTAGTGTTGGGTAGATAACAATTCTGGAGGGAAGATTAAGTGAAAGTGTGAATATGTTTCTTTAGTTGGCTCAGTTTTTAAAATAATTGTGAATCATATTGTAAGGGTCAAGGACATGGCCAGGCTCCCTAAGCTGTGCTGCTTGTTTTAGAGGTTTTTTCTTCCAGGATTACTAGTCAGAAGACGATTCAGCAGGTAGACTCTCATCATTAAGGGATTTTTTTTTTTTTTTGAACTTTATTAAGAGTGCTTTTATGTTGTCCTTTACTTTCATAGGACATTACTTCTTGCATGATGTTGAACAAGTACTTTTGAGAAACGTGAAAGTCACATGGGTTCAAAACAACATCAAATGACTATTGTTTCTCATACAGACAACTAGCCTTTATGCTCAATACACCCTCCTTAATTTTATTCAGTAAAATCTGTATTAAGGACCCCAAATGATGGATGTGATAACAGAAATTAATGTCGAAAATTAGTGGTGGTTTCATAAACAATTTTAGAAATAAAAAGATCTAGGAAAAACTGAAATGTTTTAGCTACAAAAATTATTTGTGTTAGAAAAAGATCACATTAAAAACAAACACAATTCTAATATTTTGAATATGCCAATGAATATTATATTAATACAATAAAATCATTGTTGGAGTGATGCAACATGGTATGTTACCTGAGTTATTTGATCATTTCCCCTTTTACTTTCATATACATCATACTTAAAATTTCTTTGGTTTTGTTAAAAAATTCCTGTGCATGAAATCTCTTTCCTGTCAAAGCGTTAATCAGTTGACCTTAGTTATATATTTATTTAGATCTTTACATACATGGATGAGCTCTCCAGGTTTTAATTCCACTGATTATAGTTCATGGGCCAGAACCCCCACCCAATTAGATCTTGTCCCAAAGGATTAATGTTAATTGAGCTCTATGGCTAGTTCTTTATGTAAAATATTTTATCTGATTTTCATTACTGCTTTGGGAGTAGAGATTCTCCATTTTCTAGATCGTTAAATGGAAGTGCAGAGAAGTTAAGTCAAGTGCTGATTGTCACAGAGCAAGGTAGATATGAGGTATAACATCTAAACTGGCATACTTTTTAACTCCAATGAGACACTTTAACTTCACCCTGCCCCATCTACGTGCTCTACTTTTATTTCTTTATCTTAGATTTCCATTGATTTTCTGTGATATAAATCTGATTAATTTAATTTATACCAAAGAGTGAAGAAAGCTGGATGTACCCAAATATTTTGTGCTAAACTGTATCAATTAAAATGAATCTCTCTCTGACTAGATGCTCAATTTCAGTAGATTAAGGGTAACTACTATATATGACTAATTAATGGTGCATTTGTACATTTTAGAATATGAATTATATTGTCATTTTGATTTTGGGGGGCCTTTTTCATTAAAGATCTCTTTACTAACATTGTCTAGTCTTTATCTAGGAAGTCTGGAAGAGATTTTTATGGTAGCTTGATTTAGTAGTAGAAACTCAATTTTGTTTCTATCCTTAACTCTTCCCACAAAAAAATGTTCTGCCCTGGCAAAATTACGTGATTTATTAAAGTTCACTACTAACATCTAAAGGACAAGTCATATGTTTATTTTAAACACCTTCGATTTTCTTCACTTCATGCTGAATGCTAGACACTTCTACCTACCCTACTGACTTGTGCCTCTACATTCTGTCCAGAGGACACCCTTCTCTCCTTTGCATGGTCTCTTTAACTCATTCAGGTAACCTTTCTTGTGTTTCCTTGTCTCTACTGACTTATTAAGTTATTTGGTAATAATCTGTTTTCTGTGTCTTTCATTCTTTGCTGAAGTCTATGAAGGGGAATGTTAAGGCATTATTTTAAGAAGAAATGGATGGTAAAATGTAAAGGCAAAGGGACTCAGGAATATGCTTATTGACTTCTGAATATGTCAGGTGACTCATTCTAGAGAAGTCTCACTCATTCTACATCCTGTGCCAGTCATTTTGCTAGATATGAATGTTGTGGAGATGAATTATTTATGCAGTATTAATTGAATAACTTAGTATCTTGCTGCCATATGGTTTATATATTATGAAAAAACTTTAATACTTAGTAATATGTAGCTCTTTCTAAAAAGCCATAAGAACTAATTACTCTTCATTTAACCTAGAAGAAGAAAGTAAATAGAAAAGTCTAGACAGATCCTTAATGCCTGCATAGTCAGCTGATTCTGGGGCATCCACAGGTCAATAAAAGAAAAGTATATTTATTTGTTCTTCTATTACTTGTTCTTGCAAGATTATTTGATTGCAAGTCATCATAGTCCCCATACTAGATGTCCTTAGCTGAAAATTCATGGTAAAATGATTATAAAATCTTATAAATCGTCTGCTATCTTTCTGTACACAGCTTCATATTTATTTTGATCTTCCAACACATTTAATTCTTTTTTCCAAACTCTGAGTCATGGATTAAGATTGTAAGGCCTGTGTGGTATCAGCAGACACTTCATCAGTCACATCTGATACAGGATTTCAGCACTTCAGCAAGGAATGCTATATCTCTACTCTTTCTCAAAGTGATTTATCTGCACTGTCAAAAAATTAGAAAGTAGAAATAAAAGTCCTATTATCTTGAAAATGAGAAATACCCACTTTTAAATATGGCATGCATTCTATGTATATTTCTTCTACACATATACATGTGCACACAGCCACAGGTATTTTTTTCAATAACACCAGTATAGAACTCTACGTAGTCTATTATTCTCACTGAAAAAGTTATCCTTCATGTGTTCTTATTTAATGATTGTACAATATTTATTTTTTGAACACTCCACAGATTGTTTTAATATCCCTAAATAATTACAATAATGGAAATATTACTGACAATATTCTGTTATTGAACACTTCCTTTTCAGCTTTTTGCAACTGTACCAACATTTATAACAAGTGTATATACTTCTTGAATATCTGCCAATTTTTTCATTATTAGTATTATATTTACTGCACTATCTTATTATCTATTGTATATTTGTATTATGTACCTCACCTATCCTAAGGTTACATTTTCAAAAACTGCTCTTCATGTTCACATTTTCATTTCAGTAATTTACTAGCAGTTTACTAAACTCCAATTCCAGAAACTAAAACCAATTCTTAACTACATAGCAGTAGTCTATGATCATTTGAGAATAAGTAGATTTTAATTCACTTTTTGTATTTCGTATTTCTTATTTTGTATGTGAACTGTGATAAAAATCTTCATGAAAAATTTTAGTAGTTTATATTTGCATAGATATTTGAAATTTTATAGTGTTTTGAAATTCAATATGATAGGCAGCAAAGCTAATAAGTTCATAATAAATATACTGAGTATATACCAGGTAACAAAAATAAAATGTATTTATAAACCATAAGTGGAATGAAATGTTCAAACTACACAACAACAATGTATAAAAAAAAAGAGGGAAGTGGAAGAAACAATGTAGTATTAGATAAACCACTAACTTTATCCCAATCTAATGCCACTGAAATGACCACAGGGAAAGATCATTCTCTTCCCTGGCTGTCTTGCTTAACCAAGACATGCAGAGCTGGGGTAATCTGATCTTTCTAGCTGTGACTCAATTCTTGGTCTTTCCTCCAGGTGTTCTTTGTAATGAATGTCACTTAACCAAGACTCAGTAGGATTTATGGATTTCCAGATTGCTGTTCTCAGAATTTGTTCTCCCAATGAAGGACTACACAAAAATTTCAGTAATGATGTACAACTTCAACTGTCCTCTTAGTCGGCTTATCTTCAGTTGTCACTATGAAATTACAGGACTTGTTTCTCGCAGTTCACGTTTCTAGAATAGGCAGAAAGTGTGCTAATGAAATTTTATTCTCACCAACATATACTATTTTAAGTATACCCACAAAACTGTGAGTATAGGGTGAGTTAGACAGCATTTTCTTTTATTTATTAACATCTTTGAGGATGCTAATAACTGCAGTGATTAATTTCCCTCTGGAGAATACTTAAAAGTTTTGTTAGTTTTTGTTTTTAATTTATTTTTTTTTAATGTATGGACTATGTATCATGTCCTTTAAACTTTTACCCAATAAGAGTTTTATAATTCTTTGTATTTCTTCAATAACAGAAAACAAAACTAAGCCTGGTGGAGCTGTAACTCAAAACAAAAATGAAAATTCATCTCAAGTATAAATAAATGAATAACAAGAGTGTTTTCCTAAATAATCTTATGTGGCACTTACAGATTGTTAGTGACACTAAAAATATTTTTTACAGAGAAGGCTTAGAAACTTTAGTGAGAGCACTGGAGGGTATAGAGTTTGAAAATAAAAATAAAAAGGCTAAAGATGAAGCTTGACCTTTAAAGTAATTTAGTGACATGATGGAATACCTGGAAAATGACAAACAAAAGAATCCCAGCCATTTAGTTTTCATTCCTGCAGAAGTTAAATGAGCTAACTTCTGATAAAGATTCCAAGAAACATGGATATAAAAACTCATCAAACTAAATTTGTGACATTCTGATGTAACCAGGAAAGAATTCTTTGTTAACAATTCTGTTATTCCAGATAAAATCATCACCTCCTCCCCCTACCTACCCAAAAAATAATTATAACTGAGGTGAAAAGCCAGATCCTAGAATTTTATTTTTGTTGAATTTAGTTTATGTCCATCTGTTTCCACTGGTAATATCCTATTGTTCATAGTTCATAAATGATCAGTTTGTTGCAACTTTTGTTATTGTTATTCAATAAATAAGATAAATTAAGTGATAGAGTATGGTTTAAACACTTTAAATAATAATAACTATCATTTGTTGACTGTTTTACAGTGTACCAGCACTCTTAAGTTCATTTTCTCCCAACTTCACAACAACCTATGAGGTAGATATTTAATAATTTACATTTTAGAGACTGAAGAATATAAGTTATTAAACTTTCCCAAGTCCACACTTGGAGTTTAGAACCAAGTCACTGTTTTGAGTCTAAATTGTCATGTTTTAGAATCTCTGTTTTCACTACTCCTGTACCACCTCAGCTACTGTCAATATGGTAACCTTGATACACACTGTGAACTTTTATATCCAGTATGGTCCCATCTTGATAGAAAAGTTTGAATTATTTCCGGATTTTAGTTATTTAAATCTTTTAAACTTGGAGGATCTTAATCTTTTCTTAAATACAATAGGCAAAAACCTTCAGAAGTTTTAGAAATAATTTAATTTCTACTACTGTTTCTGCAGTCCTTAATGCAGTGCCTTTGTGTAAAGTAGTTGCTCCATAAATTATTTACATATATAAATGCAAGAATCAAAATGTGTGAGGCAAATTGTCTTTATCATTTGATCTCTCCAATTGCTTCTTCAATAAAGTGGGAGATACCTCTTGCCTTCTTGAAACAGGAGATGCAGAGGGAACAAGCATAGGAACCTGTGTCCAAAACATGAACATATTTACCATACGATCTTCTGCAAGTTACCTAACTGCCCTATCTTCAGCTTTATCATCAGTGAAAATTGGGTTTATAATAATAAAAACTATCTGAGAGAATTTTTTCCCCCAGAACTCTTTGTCACTGTATTTCTAAAATACAGCTCTTACAACAACTCCTGGTACCTTGTAAGTGCAATATAAATGTTACCAAATAATATGAAAAGAAAAAAAATGTGAAAAGGAATTGGTTTAAAAATACATATGTTGATATGCTCACTAAGTGTTATACTCAAAAGGAAATTTGGAGCTGCATGTGTGACTGAGTAAAACTTGTGAACCAAATTTTGACGTCAGTATGTAAGAGAAGAAATTAGCAGTATTTCTTGAAAATTTAAAATGTGAAATTCCAGGGATGTTATCCTAACGCGATTATGGCCTCAATCAAATTCTGCATAATTCACTTTTTAGATCTATTTTAAATTGCTGAAGCTTGTTTTAGTTGTGATTACTCTGAAAATGTCAGCAGTCTGGGTGTCTTGGGCTCTTATGATTTTTTATGTGCAGCTGTCTTTCAGCTACATTGAAACTAATTCCAGTAATGGTATTTCAGGAACCAGTGTATTTTGAAAGTGAAATCACAGTGAGGTGTTCACTCAGTTCTTCCCTCCTCTCCCCAGGATTTAGTGGGAATCAAGATCAATTTTATTTTTAATGCAATGATGTGTAATTAATTTATTCCTATAAATCTGAAGTATATATACATATATGCCAAATATATAGACACTAAAACTGATGTAAACACATGATTTTTTAGTTTATTTTTATTGATTGCATATATATACATATACATATATATGATTTATTGAAGTAAAAGGGGGGAATTTATTAAAAATTATACCAGGAGAACAGAAAAATTTAAGGATTATCCAGGCAAACTGGATAAACACATGAAATATGACCTATATATAGCACTGAGTATAAGGTTTTTCAAAATGTATGACATTTTATATCACAGACTTTTCATGATTAATTTTAGGTTCCTAAAACTGGTGAATTTAAAAATGTAGCCCCTCATTCTTGGTGAGCTTAAAATGCTTACTGTGTAGACAAAGACAGTGTCTTGCAATCTGGAGAAATGAGTCAGAATTCCTCTAAAGAATATATTGCACTTGCTAACCTCTTTAAAATAAGACTACAAATGAATATCTCCATAAATACCACATTGAAAGTGCTTACTAAAGGAATTAACCTAACCACTTTGTGAACCCCAGTGAGTCATGAAAACAGAATGGACTAAAAGTAAAGGGATTGAGTTCATTGTTTTATACCTTTCACTCAGTCTTTTACACCTTTGACTCAAATTTCTATAAAGGATCTCTATCTTGGAATCTAGCAAAGCATGTTTATAAACAGTGTGTGTGCAAACTCTTTTTATTTATTTTTTTTATCAGTTTCTCTACCAGGCCTTAGTCATATGTATTAGTTTGTTTGTAATCCCTTGATAAATTTAGCCTGGCTTTGGTGCAAAATTTGTTCTTTACAGGATAATATATATTAAGTAGAAGGAAACTCATGAAAAGTATTAAAGCAGTAAATTAGCAATGTTACAATTTAAAAAAATTTAAGATTTAATTAATATATACAATATAAAGTAAATGTTTTAGTTCCCATGAGTTTAAATGAAAATTTATCTTTCCCATTTTAGATAAAAATACAATTATTAAAAATCAGAAATAGAAGAAATTGTTTTTCAGAGTAAAGTTAAATGAAAGTTGTAAAGCTAGTATTCTCCTATTTGTATTTTTCCAGATACAATACAGAAATCAAAGAATTATCATTCTCTGTGAGAATTTGTGCATGTAAACAACTTTAGTTTTTGCAGCACTACAATACAAAAAAAGTAGAGAAACTATAAATAACAGTAATTGCAAATTTCTCCCTCCCCTTCTAGATTCAACTTGCTATTCTTTTTCAATTGCCCTCTTTTTGGAGGTCATTATCCATAATTAGTCTAGAAGAAGAATGTGAACAAAATAATGAAGGTATAAAAGATTAGATTTCACGTAGTTGTCTGTTTTTCTTTTGTGTTATGGTATACAACTTACTTTGTATTTGCTAAATGAAAACTCACAGAGTAAAGACATAACTGAATATATATATATATATATAATAACCTATGACGTATATAGGTGAAAGCAGCATTGTCATATTTTTGATTAGAGTGTTTTCCCCTCTTAATCAGTTAGGATCAAAACACAGATATTCAGGCTTTCAATCAGTACTGTTTTCAATTTAGCTCCTCCCCACCTACTCTGTGTACTCATACATACATTTGTTCTCAGGTACTTATTTCTGGAAGCATTGTCTTGCCTGCAGACAAAGCATAAACTTTACATGGCAGAAAATTTTAGCAGTTCAGAAAGGAAAATGTTCTACTCTTTTAAGTGGCTATAAGATTTAAATTATTCTAGAAAAAATATAGAAAGACTGATCTATAAGTCCAACTTTGCTTTGGTCACTTTTATTAAAAATTCTTTTTAGAAAAATATTTAGATCTACAGGAGTGCAAAAATATCACAGCAAACTCTACTATCTTCATATGAATTCAATTGTTTATGTTAACTTTCTCTATACAAGTGTTTAAGTTGACATATCTATTTTATATCTAATTACTTACCTTGTTGAACTATTTAAAAATTATTTCCAAGATCATGACCTTAATGATGTAAGATCCTTAAATTCTTCCATGTTTTATCTACTAATTAATGGAAAATCATTTGTGTAACTATACATTAATTATCAAATTCAGAAATTTTATATTGATATACTACATTTATCTCATATATTTTGATCAGCTTTTGTCAATTGTCTATATTGTACTTTAGCTAATTTAATTTTGATGACTAAACAGACTAGTATCATACAATACAGTTTGTTTTTATGTTTCTATAGTCTCATTTAACCTGGACCACTTCCCCTGCCTTTCCTGTGTGTCATGGTTAATATTCCTTAAGGGTAAAGAATCATTTTTGTAGAATTTTCAATTTGAATTTTTTTAGTGTGTCCTCACAACTTGATTCAGTTTGTGAATTTTTGTCATATATAAATGATGTATCATTTCAGGGTATTATCAGAAACACCTAATATTAATTTATTGGTGATTTGAATTTTGATCACTTGCTACAACATCTTTTATATTGTTTGACAAACTTTGCAAAATGAAATTTAAAAAATTCCAAAAGAACCATGAATATAATACATTTCATTAAAAAAATACAGGACATTTGCACTAAAATAATCAGTAATATTATTGAGAAGTTAAGGATCAGATAAATCATTATAAAGAAAGGAATAATCTATGTTCAAAAGTTAGAAGATATGCAGTCTTCTCAAATTGATCTGTAATCCTAATAAAAATTACGGTAGACATTTTTTGATAAGTAGTAAACTGATTCACAATCCTTCAATTTATTATTTTTTTAGAATATCTTTATCTATTTTTCACAATATAGAAGCAATCCGCTATGGTGCTGTCACTACAGTTTTTCCACCACCAAAATATCCACCAAAATTTTATACAAAAATGCGAAGAATTTAGGATAGCTAAAATAATCACAGGAAAAAAAGAATAAAGTTGGAGGATTATAATCATTTGAATTTTAGTATTACTATAAAGTTACAGCTATCATAACAATGGATTATTGCTCTGCCTATCAATAAATAGGTAAGTGAAACAGAATAATGCATAAGTAAATCACCAAATGTATAATTTTTGTCATCGCAGTAAAAATTCCAGTCAAAAATTTATTTTATGTCTTTTTCTAAATTTGAGAAACCTTAGTAAAACCCTACCATGATTTATTTTTATGCTTTAGGAAGTAAGATATACATTTGATTAACAGCTGATTTTATTTATCTATTTTACTAGTCTCTTCAATTTTAGTTATATCTCCAAGGAACTAAATCTACTACTTTATTATAGGTGAGCCTATTGTTTATGCACTTCCACTCCATGTAACTGTGGTAATTCACAATTTCAAATACATTATTTCATACCCTAAAACTGTATCTAAACCAATTGTATGTAACTCTTCCCTACATAAGCAAAATAGTAGCTTAGTTTTATTTAAGGGCATTCTTTTTTATTTTTAAGTGGCAGTGGGTCTACATCAATGTTTGAACCCTTCATGTGGGGTGCTCTCATGTTGATGTGATTTCCACTTGTAGTTTCAAGATTTCATTATAGGAAAGGAAAGAATAACTATTCTATATGATAATTAATTTTTCTTTGATGTTGACCCAAAGTGTTCTATTCAGAGAAAATGAAAGCAAAAAGAAACTGAAGAATAGCAAGGGTTTCTTTGGTGGGGCAGATTTCTAAATATGTTTTTTTCATAAAGATATTTATGCTATTAGTGTGATCAGGCGCATCTCTTATTCACCAAAATCTTGAAATCTGAAATGGAAGAAGTTTCTCTGAAGAATGAAAAAAAGACATATTTAAATATATAGTTATAGTTAATAGATTAACAAGACTGCCCCCAAGAGATGGTGATGTTTGAAATTATACATATATCTTACAGAAGTTTATCTATTTTAGTTTATCTGTGCTTAGATAGACATGCTTGTGATGCAAACTTGATGTTTTATTGAATTAGAGACTAACATCACGGTCAACATCAATTTTCCCTCAGTAACTGCCATGGTATGTTTTTGTTTTCCAGGATGCAAAATCATTAGTGCAGCCTCACCCAATCTTATGTTTTACACTGTTATTTTTTTTAAGTTTAATAGCTTAAAACTAAACAAACCACATCTGAAACCTGGAGCACATATAATTACATTGCCTCATAAACATTTCCTAATGATAGAATATTTGCTGACATCATGAGATTTGAACTATATCCTAATTATCTTGCCATGTTACAGTTAACTAAAGATTATTGAACACACACATACATCTCTTGAGCAGGGGGAAAGTTTTGTGTGTCTCAGTTTTAATATTATCATTCTCATTACTTCTACCAGTCTAGAAACTTCATTTTGATAATTCTGTTCCATTAAGAATAAACCATGAATCACCATGGTTAGTATAAGTTAGATAGCAAGATATAGATTTGACTCTCCTATTCACAGGTTCTGGATCCACAGATTCAACAATTAGCACACAACGAAAATGCACACAATGAAATTATGCTAAAGATGTTTGCACATTTATTTCCTGAACATGTACAGATATTTTTCTTGTTAATATTATCTAAATGATGCAACAATGAGAGAGAAATGGAGAGGAGATGAAAAGGAGAAAATATTCAAATTTATGAAAATAAGACCATGAGGTACAAAAATAACAAGTGTATGGCCTATCATGAAAAGTGAATAGGTTAGGAAACCGCCTTCAAGGCAATGAGGGGAAGATAGAAGAACAAATATTTATATGCATATAAATACGAGAGAAATCTGCCACTTCCTCTCATCAAAAGATAGCATGCCAATGAAGTCTGTTAAGCACAAGTTTAAGGACTTATCTGAAACTAGAAGCCATGATCCTAGAAGAATGCATTCTTTAGTGTGAAGAATATTTATCCCTAAGATCTATTTCCTGTTCTATTTGGAGCTAAGGCAAGAGTGATGAATAATGGATAACAGGACACCCTAATTGTCTCTGTAACAAAAGCAACAGCACTGGAATTCATTTTATCTTATTATGTGAGAACCATATATTGACAGTTACACAGATGAAAGAGCTTTACTTCTATAGATAGGGCTTTGTTCCAAACAGCAGATTTGTTTTTTTAGTAGACGCTAATTCTTAGGGCCTGTTTTCCCTTCCACACCTCAACTCTTGTGAAGTAACTTGATTAAGCTTCATAGAAAACAAGATAATGATGATAATAGAATTTCTACCCTTGAATCAATTTAGAGCAATATTATCTAGAGAGATAATGCTGTAGAATCACAAAAATTCAAGGTGGTAAAAAACTGAAATCACCTAATATGCTTTTTAAGAATTTAGCTGTAATTTCTGACCCTGACTACCTGTCCTCCATATGCTAACTAGCTTCATCCTGCCTCCCTGTTCTTTTCTTCCATTTCTGTTCTCCTTCTTCCTTCCCTTACTTTTTTCTTTCCATAAACATTATTTTTCAAATATAGAAACTGAGACCAACAACTTATCTGTATCCACTAGAACCCAGGAACTATATGTCTTCCAATTTCCAAAACGGCTGGATTTTCCATTATTTAATGAAAGCATTCTTGCCCATGATCTCAAACAAGCACTATTCAAGTATCGATTGAAAAATTTAATTTGCTTGACAATTAGTAGACTTTAATCTGAATTTCAACAGCATTTCTCACTGAGTTTGACCAATCATAGCTTTGTGCTGCCGTGTTGAACATTTTATCCTTTCAATGTTATTTAAACAGCCTTTCAAAACACTTTTTCCCCATTGTAATACATGAAGACATGAATCTATAAATTGACTTAAACCCCTTGAGAAGGGAAGGTGCTATTTGTACTCTATGTTAAAAATAGTTAGCATCACTAATTATCATAAAGTCACATCGCCATATTCAAAGAGTGAAACTCATCTCACATAGCATCTTTAGGGACATTAAAAATGAAACGGAATGCAGTGGTTTTAGTTGGGAAATATGATTTTTTTTTTTTTACTTAATTAGCTCTTGCAGGTATTTTGGGTAATGTAGATTGTTTGGGGGGACAATTTGTATTTGTGTCTGTAGAAATACTAACATCACCAGGCATACCCATGATAATTCATGTTTACTAAGCAAAATGACTATTAAGTGTGACTAGTACATTCCAGTTAAAAGTGGACCTTTGGAGTTTGTGTTTTTTCCCCAGGGAAGTTTCAGAAATTGTCTTTATATGCTTCAAATTTTCTTTCTCTCCGAAGTTCCAACATTCTAAAAGCTCTGGTAATCCTGTCCTTAGGACACTGGTGGTTAGATAATTCTAGAAACCTCAGTTAATGATATTTTCTTAATGTATGACCTGCCATGCTGATTGCACTCAATTTACCTAAATGTACAAAATCATTAAGTATTTTTTAAACTCTATCTATTGATAGGAACAGTATTTGAAGTTCAAGTTTTGAAACTATACAGTTGCATTTTCTACTATCTTCATTTGTAGATAATATATTTGATGTTTTAATTGTGTTAATAATGGTTAATGTGATATTAAGGTATTTCTTAATTTTTATAAAAAGGATAAATAATTGTATTGGGAATCATATTATCTATTTTATTCAAAGATTTAGGTGTCCATGGCCAATTTTTTTTCAAATTATTTGTCTTAATACCTAACTGGTCATTAGAAAAGAAAGCTTTGATGATGTATGATTTAAATACTACTGTGTTTTTCTCATTTATTATCATGTTGCAGTACACAGTGTTTGAGAAATCTCAACAGGGAGGTAGATCATTATCAAAGTACTTTTGATGCAAAGATTATATTCATGATAAATGATTTATAATTTAGTATAAATACCTCTGAACTGCCTGTGTAGTATTAAAGACAATAAAGGATTTTAAACCAATCAAGTTGGTTTTTGTGGTTGTTGCTAAATAAAGGAAAAGAGGGATGAAGTATGAATTAACCATAAAACACGGGTTCAAATCAAATGAAATACAAGTGAGAGCGGACTGCTCATAATAAAGCTCAGGAGCCTACCAGAGTAGGCTAGAACAAGGTCCTGGGAATCCCTGTATGCCAAAAGTAATCCCACAGTGGCTGGAAATGGTTACAGCCCAGGTATGGTGGGCAGCCCAGGTATGGTGGGCAGCGCTAAAGAATTGTATATGTGGGAGTTTACAATGTCTACAGAGATAATTTTGGGCTTTATTAGCAGAATGATTACACTCAGTGTGAGTAACAATTGCAATTTTCAAATATGTGTATAAAGTATGTAAATCATATCCTGGCTACAACTTGTTACACATGTGAATGTTTCCTTGGTTTCAAAAGAGTTAAGTTTTCTGGATATGACAAGTCTAAGTAGGGTGTCAACATGTTTTAAATCTAGAATGAGAGGAAATTTTTATTAGCAAAAGTCCAGCATTTTCTCTTTAATGGTTATTAAACTACTGTAGTTACACTGGATTTTCAAAATTCTTTAAGATGGAGATTGATAGTGACTGCATAGTGTTAAGTGATTTCCATTCTTGCATGAGATCCTCTTTTAGCAAGACACATTATGGTAAATTCATACTCTACTCTTATAGAATATTCAGTAGCATAGTTAAGTGTGGGAGAGGATTACTTATTAGGCGGAAATGTAGGAGATTATACCTCCCACACATGAAATAATAGGTTTTATACTTAAAATCCTTTAACAAGAATATATTGATGGTATGACTCACAATTTCTTTTACTATAACAGAATTGTCATACAACACCTGATTTTGTCTCAGCATTAGCTATTCTAAGAAAATATTTTTGGAAGTTTTGAGACTCGCTCTATCATGCCTGCTTAGAGGTTATTGGTAAATGAAGTTTCGAAGTTATTAGAGCGATCTTGACAGAGATTAATGAGATCTCTGATAAGACAATGCTTTACAAATCTAAAATTCAAAATAATGTAGCATAGTTATTAAATATTTGTCTCATTTTATGTTTAAGAATATGAAGAGAATACAAATATTAAAATAAAATTTTCCCAGTGATATTTTAAGAGAAATTTGGGTGGAGTGTTCAATTTCTAAAGCTGTGTTCCATGTTTGATAGGAATAGGAAATAGCTAAGTTTCCCAATGCTTTTTCCACCAGCAATTGAGAGACAATAAAGTGCTAATCTAAAGGTCTTAGAACTTTCACTAATTTTTAATGAGCCTCACCAATCATCTTTGATGGCAGACTGATATTGTACAGCCTCTCTAATGAAGTTTTGTCCTCTCCTGTTCAGTGACACTATTGTGTATACAAAAGTGGAAGAATGCTCATGATGAGGAAGACAGGTCTGGTAGAACAGAGGAGTGTGAATTTGATTTTAATATTCATCTAAGTTCATCACATCTTTTCTTGAATTAATGGTTAGCATATGCCAATTTTCCCTAGACCTCCTTGGATTTTGTAGAAAGGATCATCTAAACTTAACTATACAAACTGCTGACCTCACTTCCAGTTTTCCCAGTCTTTTGCTTTTGTAGTCTTTGTCCTATCTGAATTTGAACATACAAAAATATTGTCTAAGTTTCAGAGAAAGGGTGGCTAGGAAATCTGTCTTTTCATTGGTTGCTCTCTGATTTCGGGCTTCTGATTTCCATGTAATAATTCTTCTTACTTTCTTTGCATTTCCTATCATCATCTCCACCCATAAATTCTGAAATCCTAGCCTGTCTGAAACTGTATTCTCAAAGATTGTGAAGTGTGTCTAAACCTGCCTGGATCAGAATATAATCAATGCTCCTCTCATCTTTCTTGATATTGCAGTGTCTTTGATAATTTCTTTGGCTCTCATTTTCT
>PVHY01015242.1:22685-36517 GCA_004024945.1 Uropsilus gracilis
TTTTTTTTTTTTTTTTTTTCTGAAAGTATTCAAGTGCTTCCTATTTCTATCTGCTTCCCATTTAGTTAGCTAATCTACTGTTGTATTAAGTTGCCAGACTTCTCATAAGCTAACTATATTCTATACCCTAGTGTTTTCACTCTTTTACTCATGACCAGAGGAATTTTTTTTGCAAGTTAATATATGTCCATAGGTGTACACACAACGCACACATTTTATATGCATATAAATGAAATAACTTTCCTAAAATAATATTTATACACTCTACATACAACTTCCTCTCAGTTTTCCTATTTTCTTTTTTCAAGTAAAGTATGTGAAATAATTATATATAAATAAATTGTTCAAAATAAAAAATAAAATTAGTAAACACCTAAATTGATTTCGTATAACAATGCAAAGTTTGAAATTGTTTAGCTTGTCTGATGTTTCACCTTTACATACGCTATCTCTTCACAACTCTAAAAGAATCTATCCCTGTCCTACAAGCACAAACACTCTGGTTTCTGAATTTCCATTCCTATTTCTTTCTAACTCAAGTATTTTCTAATCATAATAGCATTTCTACCAGCTTCAGCTTCAGAAAATCCCCCAGCATCTAAAAACTGTCCTAGACAAGATGACTAGTTACTTGTGATGCTTTTTATCAGCAAATTTTATCTTTTATGGCTATCTAATTTGTAAGATTATTAAGAATGGCACAGTAAGTGATCAAATAAAACTAGTGAAACTACTGAATTTATGTGATTATATGAAAACAACTTAGTTTTTGAGATCTGAAAAATAAATCATAACTTTCTTATGGTCATATATTCTTGGGAAAAATTCTTAAATTTCTTTCACAATTGTAAAATAGGAAAATTAAAACCTGCCAAAAAGAATGAAATTAGAATACTTGAAATATACTTGAAGAATAATAAATGTTAGCCTACTGTCTTGGCACAAAACCACCTTATAACATTGTTTTGCTTGGTTTTCTTTCTATTTGTTTATGATATTTTAAAATATAATCTTTTATCTAAGATATCTTATGTTTTTTCTGATTAAGTCAGTAGCCTCCTAGACCTATTTTTTCTAAATTTTATGCGTTAGACAATTTCTAACTCAATATATGACTCTAATGATATAAAGAGCAAAAAGCTATAACTGACTTCTATATTATGTTTTATTTGTCAAAGAATATTTTATCATAAGATTTACTGAATGTTTTATAAGATTTGCTGCCACCAACACTGAAGGATCATTATACCAAATTAAACTTATTTTAAAATCTTTTATTTTTAAATAAAAAAGTTTCTGGAATAAATAAGGAAATGATTTGAGCTAATTCTTCATGTTGGGGTGGTTTTGCCTTTAGGATAAGTTGTTATTAACCAATTACAAGATGATTTTTTTAAAATATGTGAGGGAAAGTTTTGTGTCTTACAATAAACTAGGACACTAAGTTTCAGAGGCACATATTGCATCAGATTTTCTAACTAAATTTAAATCCATTTTCCACTCTCTGCTTTATATGTAGACAAAAAGGAAAGTGACATACTTAAAATCATATCTGTTAAGCATTTTAAATTTAAAATATAATGTTACTCACCAAATTTCCTAAGAATGGGACTTGCTGGCTCAATGTTCTAGCATCAGCTAGAAGACATAAGGTAATAGAAACTGATATGAGGCATAAAGAATAAACATGAAAGAGATAAGCAAACATGAATACAAACATTCCAACTTATATAAACTTACCTCATTACTGCAAAATAAATTCTATCTAAAATGTTTCTTTTTAAATTTATTAGGTCATTTCATCAGAGGAAAACATGTAACCTATAATGAGATGACACATCTGAGAGATTTTCTAGTGATACATGTTTTACATATTGATTTCTTACCCACCTTTCTCCTAATTTCAGAGATGTTTGATAAACTAGCATAATAAACTTATTTTGTTTCAATCCCTTAAAAGCATAACCTCTACTGTTTTTAGATTGTTTAACCATATTAAATATGTTACAAATATTATTGATTTGTAGGTGTATATTAAGAATCATGAGAATGTGCTATAAAAATATCTGACATCTGTGTCTGTCAAATAAGGAATAAGTAAATCTCTTATAGCATTAAATAGACATCAAATGTTATTCTATTTCTAGACTACCGCTGGTTATCTCAGTTAATATAGAAAATATGAATTATTTTTTGCTCATATATTTACTACATTAGTTTTATCTCAGAATGTTTATGCTAAATGAGTGTAGACCTGGGTTATGCTTATCTTTAATGAAAGAAAGCTTAGTAGAACTTTATTTCTTATGAGGTTTTATGGTCTTATTATGTTTCCCACACAATTTCTATCAAAATTTGCTTCTGATATACGACTGAATTTTTTTTTCTTAGAAAATGAACAGTGATAATGTTCATAGGAGTTTTAAGTGCTGAGTTAAATTTTATGTTCAGTGATATTAAGTTATATATCAATAAAGTTTTGACTGTGCTAAAGAAGCACAATAAGAATTTCTAAAATATAGTGCCAACACTACTGTGTAGCAAACTAAGAAGGTAGCATCTTCTGAAAAATCTAGTTCTCAATAAGTCCATATCACAGAAAATAAGGTGCTAAACAATGTCAAAACTAATGTAAAATTTTAATGTGAAACAATGTCATTTAAACTAATATAAAATTTTTACTTCTTAAATTGCCTAGAGAGAGAACCCATTTCCATGGGTAAGATGACTCAGTGTTGTCTAGACATTAAATATTTCTAACTTGATCTATAGATTTAATGTAATCTCAGTCAAAATTCTTGCAAGTATTTCATGCATCAAATTGATCTAAATTTCATATTAAAAGAGAAGAACAAAATTGAAGAACTGATTCTACCTGATCTCATGATATATTATAAAACTAATCAAGATAGTAGCTTCTGCTGGTAGTGCACTAACAAAAGAACACAGATAAATAAAATAAAATATAAAGATCAAAAATAGACGCATATAAGTATTTAATAGTTCCTTGATAAAGGAGCACAGGGAATTCCATTGGGGGGAAAAAGTCATTTCAACAAATGATGCAGAAACAACTGGACATTCACATGCAACTAGATGTTCACATACAAAAAGTTAATCTAGACATAGACCTAACATACCTCACAAAAATAGTCATGAGATCAATCACAAGCTAATGTAAAAACCAAACCAAACAAACAAAAACACGAATCCTATAAATCTATGGGGAGATGTGTGTGTGTGTGTGTGTGTGTGTGTGTATCCTGGGAGATGCTATAGAAAAATATGTAGATAATCCTATGTTTGGTATTGATTTTTTATATGCAACACCAAAAATACAAGCCAAAAAAGATAGAATTGTTAAGTTAAACTTCATTAAATTAAAAAATTTCTTCACACACACAAAAAAAATAGTAAGAATGAAAATATAGTGCATAGGCTTAGAAAGAGTATTTGCGAATATGTATCTCATAAAGAACTATTTTCAAAATATGTGAACAGCTCTTTAAACTCAACAAGAAGAGCATAAACCCAATTTTAAAAATGGATCAAAACTTTTAATAGATATTTTGTCAAAAAGTTATATAGATGATAAATAAGTGAAATGCAAATTAAAACAGCAATGAACTACCACTAATAGAATGGTCAAAGTCGAACACTTACAACCCAAAATGTTCGCAGGGAATAACAGGAACTATCATAAAATACTACTATGAAAATAAATACAAAGCAAAGTTGCTTTGAAGACAGTTTGGTAATTTTTTACAAAACTAAATATACTCTTAGGATTCAGCAATCATAGTCTTTGATATTTGCCCAAAAGTTGTAAATTTATGTCCATGAAAATTTTGAACATGATGATTATAGCAGCATCACTCAGTTACCAACTGTTGGAAGAAACTGAGATGTAATTCACTAGGATTAATATACTGTAGTACATCAATACAAAGGAATATTATTTAGTATTAAGAAGATGTGATCTCTTAAGCCATGAAAAGATGCAGTGTCATCTCAAGGTCATAGTCCTGTGTGAAAGAAGCTGTCTGAAGAGGTGACTGAGTAGAGTCATCATTTAATTCTTAATACAAAGAGAGATTGAAATACAGAGACACTGAAAACTTCAGGGTTTTCAGGGGTTACTCTGTGGGAGAAACATACATAGCACTGAGAATTTTTAAGACAATGAAAAATACTCTGTATAATACTATAATGGTGGATACCTATAAATATGCGTTTGACCAAACCACAACATATCTAACAATAAGAATGAACCCCAATGTAATGTGTGGACTCTGATGTAAAGTATGTAAAGTATGACTGTAAAGTATGACTCTGATGTGTCAATGTAAGTTAATCAAGTATAACAAATACACTTCTCTGATGTGGATATTATTAATGGGGGAGGTTATGCATATGTAGGTGCAGGAGGTAAAAAGGGAAATATCTGTTATTTCCAGTCAGTTTTGTTGTGAACCTAAAATTCCTTGAAAAATAAACTCTACTTAAACAAAAAGACAGATAAATAAATGAGTAGGGGGAAAAGAATGGACAATGAATGCAAGTATTATAAATAAATAATTTCAAAGTTCATGATATATAAATTATTAAAAGAACACTTTTCTACTCTGTCTTATTTTCAACTTTCAGAGGAATGTTATACCTTAGGCTTTATAATTGCAAATATGTCACAAGCTTGTTTTCAGAACTTCCACTTTCTAGTAAAATTAATGAACACAAATTTTTAGAGGTTTTTTCCCTTTGTTTTATTTCTTTGCATGAAAGATTAGCATTCATCCATGACAATTCTGCTATATTTCTATTTTTTCTATTTGCATTCATCTAATTCTACTACTATTCTATCTTTATACTATAAATGTTTTTTATAATGCCAGTTTCTTATTGTCATGATTTCCTGTGTAATATTTTAAAACATATATATAGTAAATTAAATTATGGTCAATACAAACTAATTGAATTGGAATTTTTGTTTTAAGAGTTAATTAGCTACACATGATTATTTTTATTCTCTGTAATCTTTTTTAAAATTACTTTCATAACTTTAATTTTGCTGAAGCTACACATTTCATTCAAGACCTAGTGTTATATGTGATATGAAAGTCCAAGGAAATGTAAGATTTCATTGCTTTATTAGGACAATTTATAATATTACAGGATACTAGTGTTTCTCCTATTGATGACTTTAAGAGAATGCCCTAAGGGTCAAAGCAAATTTTAACACTGAGTAGCAAAATTTGAGGACTTGAAGACCAATCATTTTTTTTTTTTTTTTGGTATTACTGGTAATGACAGCTGTTGGTAATTGCCTGCTCTCTACCCATCAATTACTGAGATAAGGAAATCTGTGAACTACAGTAACAATTTGTCACTTATAATTTAAAATCATTACTATTTTCTGGTATCACAGAACAAAGCACATAGTAAGAATATAATGATTTTTTTGTTTTATTTAAAAATTTAATGAAGTTATTTTGTAAAATATTTCAGATAAAAATTTTTTTTGAGTTTTTGGAGAAATGTACACATTAGATATTTCCTGAATATGTTGTTGCCCATAGTTCTCATCACTAAGAAAGACAAGGTAACACAAGGAAAAGCATCAGTTATTTAAAGTGCATTTAGTCTAAGTTCCAGTAAATTCCCTTGTTTCTTTATTGGTCTCAGTCTTACTCTATGAATTATATGCCAAAACAGAAATTGTCCTTTTCAGGTACTAATATTGCAGAGGTAGTTTTCTGATTAGAATGAAACATATACCAGTAATTTTGGTTCCCACTTTTTGGCATCTGAATAATGGTCTTTGCAAAGGAAAATTCTACATTTCCTCATGGTACTGGAGTCTTAGAACAGAAAGGGATAAACTTACCCATAAGCAGAAAAGAATTATTTACTAGCTCTGTGACTTCTCTGTCATTTCCCTCATCTGTGAAACAGATGATAACCTTCTATTGGAAGAGTTAAATATAATGTTAGAATACAATTAAAATATTGCATATAGGTAAGTCAATTAAAATTCCTTAAATTTATTTTATGCATAGTAGTTTATCAATGAAAGCTATTTCAGAATTTGATTTTTCTATTTTTCTATTTCTAAAATTAGTATAATGGAACCAAAATTCTGATTTATAAATATTAATCAAAAATTGAAAAGCATATTAAAATATTTCAACTGTTTTTTTGAAGAAGCCCACAGGAATGTTTGGAACAAATAATTTCATTTGAAAATAAATGGACTATCCCATATTTGAAACATAAAGATTATTTGCTTTTGAGTTAGAATAGCAATTCTCAAAATATATGTCATTGGGAATTTAAGAATAGTAAATAAAGCAGAATAATAATTTGCATAGTATCATTTAAGTTTCTACTTTCAGTAATGCTTTATAGAATGAATAAAAGGCATTCCCAATGAGGATAAAAGCTTTTTCTTCTGACCTGGTAACATTGTATCACTAAATATAACATATCATTGAATTTTACATCTCTTTGTCCAGTTCTTCTGCTACTTTCAGTGGAACGTGAGTGTAATTTTGGAAACTCAGGAATGTCAATAATATAAAAAAACACCTGTCCCTAGGCTTACCCTAAGCTTACACTCTATCAGAAGTGAGTTCATGCTCTTGTTTAATGCCTGGAATTTTGCTATCTTTTATGCCTGATGGTAGCTACTTATCATATGTAGTTAATACATATCAGATTAGGATGAATGAAAAACTGAAGTTTTATTTTCTATGACTTGAATTAAATTTAAATAAAAAACTGGGTCTGAAATATTTTTCTGTGAACAAAATGTATTGTTTTGCAAAACTACTTTTCACTTGAAATTACTGAAAAATTAGTCTCTAAATTATGGGGTGCAATAAATACAAAATGGAATTTCAGAGATAATATAAAATATCACATTGACAATATTTATACATTGTTACATGCTTCAATGCTGTATATAATATATTGGTTTAAGTGAAAATTTTTTTAAAATTGATTTCATTTTTTTAACAATAGTTACTAGAAAATTATAATTTATACTTGTCTCATAAATGCTATTTCACTGGACAACACTGGCACCTATTGATGAATGAATTTACACAAGTTTGAGTAAAAATGATTCACTAAGAATTAAATACAAGCTTCAGATAGATCAAATCAGGTTTAGAATGTGAGCTGGAAGAGGAAGGTTAACTTATGGCTGAAGGAACATTTGTTTGATCTGGAGAATCTAATTCAGAAGTGGCTTTAGAGTTTAGTCTTAGTAAATATAGTATGTAAAACTTTCCTTTACCAAAAGTGCTACTGACAGTTTTATTTGATCTATAATAGCTTTTAGGTTTTCCAATTTCATGTGAGTATTGCCGAAATTTTGATGACATTTGTATCTCATTCTTTGGTAAAGAAAACTATAACCTTATTAAAACTAGAAGAGCAGTTTTAAAAAGAATCATAGAACCATCATTATCTCGCATTATCTTTACCAGGTGATATTATTACAAATTCAAATACTCCAGCCTTACTTTCCCAGACCTTCTGAATCAGAAATTCTGTGTATTGTTTTCAGAATTCTATGATTTGAGCCTCCTACATGATTCTAATACACAGTAAAGTCTGCAAATCAGTATATAGAATATCATATTCTTGATACTTATGAATAAAATTTGCTAATAGGCTGAGACCAATAAGTTGAGAGATGTTCAGATTGTAGAGCCATATGAAGTCCTGAGGCTGTAAGAAATTCATCAAAAGCTCTCTCTTCCAACAACTTCTTGCATTAAATCATTAGTCTTCAGGAAGATCTCTAGATAGGGTTTCCTTGCTTAGTGCTAAATTATCTCTATTATTCAGTGTCTTGTTGGAGTTTACAGCTTAACATTCTTAAATAACTCCTGATGTTTTTGGTGCAGTTTTCTGCCACAATGATTTTACTGTTCATCATATGCACGGGAGAAACTCTGGATTGGATAATGTGATATTTTTGGGACAACCCCAGTATCTTGTATCCATTTGTGATAAAAATGATTTTGCTGACTTATAATAATGTCAGAATGATGATGTAAAATTATATGGTGATAAATTATTTTGGGTCTAACATTCTTGATAAAGAAAAAGGGTGCTTCAAGGAACTGCTTTAGTATTAACCAGTTTATTTTGTTCCAGTCTTTTTGTGCAAGTTAATAAAGGCACCTTTCTTAGATTAACTCTGATAGTACAGAAATACAGAAAAGACCGATGTATAACTAATGGTGCCTTACAATATCTAAGACTTTGAAACCAGGGTTTTAAATTATCTTACCTAAAATGAAGTGTTCTTTTTAAATAAAAATTTAGGAAGGGACATTTAAAAAGGAGAAAACATCTAAGTCACAGGGGATGCAAAACTCTCCCTAGTACTTAAAGAAAAAGAGTTACTTTTACAATAAATTTTCACAAAGAGTCTCCAGTGATAGATCGTTAATTAAATTTGTTCAATTATGAAGTAACAGCAAATTTAGCAATTAAGCACATTTCTTATAAGGTTCATTAATAGAGATCATCAACAAAGATCTACAAAAATGAACTTATTGTTACATTTTAAGGAACAAAGCAGAACTTCTAGCAAGAAAGTCTTTTCAAAAATCTCATTCCAATTTCTTTCATTTGCATTTTTGCTGAATTAGATGCAGTTGCAATTCTTTTATCTGATCAGAATTTGAAGTGCTGGAATCATCTACCATTCGCTGTAGATGGATTTATTTTTAATAGAAAATGTAAATCAATATTGGTCATGATAAAAAACAAAAGAGATAATCAGTATTGATGAGGATGAGAGATTGGAATCTTCTTTCATTGTTGATGGTAATATAAAATTATGCTATTACTATGAAAACTAGTATGGTTATTCCTTAAAAAAACTTTAAAAAAGCTAAATTTGATTCAGGTTCAGCAATATTACTGCTGGGCATTTATACAACATAATTCAAATCAAGATTTGAAAACATACTTACACTTCCGTAGTCATTATAGCATTATTCACAATAGCCAAGATGTGGAAATCACCTAAATGGTCATCAATGGACTGATAGATTTTTTTTAAAAGGTAAAGAGTATATATGTCTGTGTGTGTTGTTTTATATCTGTATATATCTCTATATAATATAGATATATTTTCTATATATAATATAGATATATTTTCTATATATAATATAGATATATAATTGTATGAATATGTATCTTTACCTGTTTACCTTTGGTTTCATTTTCTGAATATATATAAATCTGTATTGTTTGAAACTTGTTTGTTTAAACTCACATTATAAATTATTTTAGTATTTTTACCAATATTCAGGTAGGGTGGAGGGAGGACCTCAGGAGTGCAATGAAGTGATATAGATAGAAAATAGATGATAGATAGATAGATAGATAGATAGATAGATAGATAGATAGATAGATAGATAGATAGATAGATAATACACACATATATACACACATAAATATGTAAACAACAAATGATTGATAAAAAATAAAAACTTAAAAAATTTAAGAATAAAAAAATATTCCATTTTACTTAGTCTTAATAAGTAAAGAAAAATCACAATCCTTTTTTAATTCAAAAGCTTGTCACCGTAAACAGCTAGTTCCACAATTCAAACTTCCTGTTCTCTAATGCCATGCATTTGATTAATATGAGTGGATCCTTTATATCTCCTCTAACCTTTACTGAATTTCTAGAAATAGAAGTTAGCCTGCACATTTAGTATCAGTCTAAGGCAAAATGGTGAACTTGCTTCTGGAGTCATTGCTCTCTGAAGGACACTTTGTGAACACATGCTGCCCACAAGACTATGTCAGATATAGACAACCTCTTTCCCATTCCTTTAACATTATTGTCACAGATCCGGCTTGGTAAATCATGGCCTGTGGGATAGAAATATTTCAAAGATTTCTTCAGTTTGCTTTTACTTCATCCTTAACAATTTTTCATTTGAATGACCTTGTCTGTTCTGCTATAGCCCCAATCCATCCAGCTCTTATCTTCACATCCAGCCCATTACACTCATTTATAATACATTTGATCCCTGGAGATATGAGTTCTTTATCCATATGATGGTGCTTATTTTCTGCTGAGTGATATTAATTCTCTATTCAAAGAAAAAAAAAGAATAGTATCATAATAATGACTAATGAATGGAACTTTGCTATGTAGCTTGTGTTTTCCAGCAAGAATAAGCATAATGTAGGAATACTAAACTATATAAGAATAATAAAGTATTGTATCTTATCAAAATTTTTGACAAGATACTGTGTTGGGATGATATCTGAGACAAAACAAAGTTCATAATAGAAACCTAAAGTTATTGGTGGCCACAGGATGAGAGAGATAAATGTTTATTGAACTTCCATACTTCAGTTAGATGAGAATTTATCACATTTTGACTTATAACAAATTCATTTATGTACTTGACCTAGTACCCCACCATCATTCAACTACATGGTAGTATTACTAGGTGGACATGAATTCTAAGTATCTATATATTCTTATGAATCAATCTCAGAACTTTATGCAAAAATGGCTATCAATAGTTGTTATGAAGTTAAACTATGTAAGGAGAATGAATGTTTTCTAAATCTCTATTGCCCACTGCAACTTTGTATAGGAGAAAATTCTGAGAAAATAAAGAAACAATAAAAAGAAAAAGTAAAAAAAAACTGAGCCAAAACAAAAACTAGAAACCAGATGCAGAATTGAGATTACCAGCAGTAGAGAGTAGGGAATAGGGCACAAAGGGAGGAGAGAGTCTAATGGTTTATGGTTATGGTCAGTCTATTGGTGTCTTCCTGGTAGGTGTGGAGTGTTAATACACATCTAAAGAGGTCTGAACCTATCCACCTAAATCATGTACAGTGTTGTAATCTCCCCCCCATGAGCAATTAGTAAAGAAAAAAGTTAAAAATAAAATAAAAATGAGATAAAAATCAAAAAATAAATCAGTATATTTATGAATAAAGATACACATGGTAGAAAAACAGGAGCAATAAACAAAATCAGTAAAACTCAGGCTTTTATAAAGTCCAGAGTAATGATTACCAAACAGACAAGAATACAGCTTATTTTATTAAAGCTACAGCTTATATACAGAGATTTTATACTTGTTAGTAGTTAGGATCTATGGGCTGTTAAATATTCATATTGCACTATGCTTAGCACATGTGGAATACATTATACATAGCTGCCATTCCCCAGGAATCAGAGGTTGAACCTGTCCTTAGAAATATTTTCCTGTTCATAAGAGATAGGAAATAATACCATGTATTTTATATTATCTATGACAAAGTGGGTATTGGAAGGCCATATATGATTTGTATTTCTGTATCACAGGAGAAAACATCTAGATCTTCTGTGAATACCTGAGCTCAGTAAGCTCACTTGAAACATTTAGTTGAATATCTTACTAGAAAAAATATCACAGTCCCAATGGACTTCACTCAATAATAGTATGAATAGTTCTTGCCAAACAGCGTTGATTTATAGGCTACTGTATTCTGGGCTCCTGTTACCTTCATCAATGTCACACTCAATCCTCTCGAGAACCTTGTGAGGTTCAGATTGCTGTGCCCATTTTACAGATAAGAAAATCATTTGACAGGTAGAGGGAAAAACAAGCAAATGAATAAGAAAAAATAGAAACAACCAATGGGGCTGAACAATGGAGTGACAGAGGAGGAGGGGGAAGAAGGTATGGGAGGCAAAGGGCACAAAAGAGCAGGATGGTTAACAGGTGTTAGGGAAATGGGAAAACCCCAGGGTGCACAATAATGATATACACACACACACACACACACACACACACACAAAGCTAAAAAAAAATAAATTAATAAAAAATCAGCCATCACAGAGATAGTTGACATCTCTTCTATCCTATTCCCCATTATACATTTCCAGAAATAATAATCAGTACACTGGATTTGATAGTACCTGTAGTACTTGAAACTTTAAATCACACATATGAGTAAATAATATATATTTTGCATGGTTAATTTAATAATTTTGTAATTATGGTATTGTAATATATATATACCTGTCTGTAACTTGTTTTCTTCCCACAAAAGATAAATTAATTAATTATAAAATTTTAAAAATTAAAAAAGAAAATCATTTAGAAAGATTCAATAACTTTCCCAATGTAATGAAGTTGATCAGTCGTAGACAGGTGATTCAGGCTTTTTTTTTACTTTAAGTAGATAAGTTGATTCTGTTAGCATATCCTTTGAAAGAGGGGGGTGCCTCTGGAACAAAAACAAAAAAAATTTTGAACCACACCACTATAGATTCAGCTTTTATTACTGCCCCTCTTTCTCTATCCTTCTCTCCCACTTCATCAGTAAACACTTTTGAAAGTTTAACGCTTGAATCAGTTTCATTCCAATTTATCAATAAAATATAATAATAAAAAAGATTTTCAATAAAAAGTAATTCCATAATCTAGGTACTGAATCACATAGTATTATATCATTGATAACATTACAAACCTTACTCTACAACTGATTAATAAGACCTTGTAACCATGAAAAAAGTGAACTGTCTGAAATATAGATTTTTAGTCTTTACTTAATGATATTAATCATTGAAATGAAAATTTACTCTTAATTAACTAATTGGGGAAAATTGTTCTCTTAATTAACTGACTAATTGGGGAAAAAGTAATAACAAAAGAAAAATACATAATGCATTTTTTTTTTCACTAACTCTGACATGCATTTCTCTCAAGGGCATGCATCAGAGCTTTTAAAACTATTTAAACTGAAAGATATAAAGGAATAAAATTATCATTTTCTATTTATACTAATAAGGTCATTTTTCCCGTGTCAAATTCTTTTAGGACCTCAACCAAATTATAGTTTGAAGTTAGACTTTTTTTTATTATTTTTTTATTTTTTGAATCACAACCTTGGTAAATGTTTCTTAGGATACCTCCCTCTTTCTCCTCCCTCTGGTGCCCCCTCCATTCTCACAAACCCTGTTCTATGTTGTTAACTAGTCTATGCTAGTGTTCTTTCACTGGGTGAGGGACTGTATTTTTGGAACCAGGCAAACCTTGCTGGTAGATTTTTCAGTCTTAAGATTGCATTTGGTAGCCAGTCTATATCTATTTGTGGTCTGCCCATGCTCTCTCATTGGAGGCTGAATTTATCTTATAATTCTGGCATCAGTTTTAGGGTGGGGTGAAGTTAGACTTTATTGGGAAGATAACCATGTATTAATAATAACATCACATAAATGGTACAATGAAAGCTGGTTTAGTAAGCCTAATTAGAAGGAAAACTTCAGGTAATTCATTCAAATAAAACCTCTTTGAGACTGTTTTCTTAAATGTTAAAAAAATAGGTATAGGAATATAAATATACTAAAAGCCAATCAAATGCAAGAAAAAGATAAATAGCACTCAAAGGACAGTGATGGTTAATAGTCATAGTTGTTATTCTGCAATTAATGTTTGAGTACCTTGGTGACTATACAGAAGCCATAGCTCTAATGTATTCTCTGGTGTTTCTAGAATCTACTAGTCTAGCACTGAGGAGAGCTGTGTTTGAGGAGGGAAAGGTGATGCTGTCTGCAGGGGTCTCTTATTTATGGAACAGAGCAGGGAGTTATTTTGCATGTACAGACATTTAAAAAAATGAAATACCTGATTTAGTTCTTGGCAATCAAATGTTTTCTTTTTTTTGCTTCTCTGTCTCTCTCTAGGGCTTTTTGTTCATTTCCTGCACCACTCCCTCCTCTCCCCTCCTCTCCCCTCCTCTCCCCTCCCCTCCCCTCCTCTTCCCTCCTCTCCCCTCCCTTCCCC
>PVHY01015243.1:0-36413 GCA_004024945.1 Uropsilus gracilis
TCCCCCAGTCAGTTGGGTTTCTTTTTGTTTTATTGTCTCTTTTGCTGAATAGAAACTTTTTAGTGTGATATAGTCCCAGCTGTTTATGTTTTCCTTCATTCTTTTGCCGGCCATACTTGTTTCCCAAAATGGATTTCTGAGGTGAAATTCATGAAGGGTTTTGCCCAGGTTTTCTTCTATGTATTTTATGGTTGCAGGTATTACTTCTAGGTCCTTTATCCATTTTGAGTTAATTTTTGTACAGGGTGTTGTCTTGGTCCATATTTTTACATGTATTGATCCAGTTTTCCAAGTACCGTTTACTGAAGAGGCTATTCTTGTTCCAGAGTATGTTTTTGTGCCCCTTTGTCAAGATTAGTTCCATATATGTGTGGTTTTATTTCTGAGTATTCAATTCTGATCCATTGGTCTGCTTGTCTGTTTTTGTACCAGTACTATTCTGTTTTAAGTATTATGGCTTTGTAGTATAGTTTGAAGTCTGGAATAGTAATACCTCCATTCTCTCTTCTGTTTATCAAAAGGGTTTTGGCTATTCGGGGTCTTTTGTTGTTCCATGTGAATTTCAGTAATTTTTGTTCTATCTCTTTTAAAATATGTCATTGGGATCTTTATTGGAATTGCATTGAATCTATAGATGGCCTTTGGTAGTATAGCCATTTTGATAATGTTGATTTTTCTGATCCATGTACAGGGAATGTCTTTCCATTTTTTTACATCATCTTTTATTTCTTTTAAGAATGTTTTATAGTTTTCTTTGTATAGGTCTTTTACGTATTTTGTTAGGCTAATACCCAAGTATTAACCTAGTGTTAATACTTGTGTTTTTTTCTAATTTCTTCTTCTTCTGATTGATTCTTTGCATATATGAATGCTGTTGATTTTTGCGTGTTGATTTTGTATCCAGCTACCTTACCAAATTGGTTTATTATTTCAATCAGTTTTTCTGTTGATTTTTCTGGGTTCTCTACATAGAGAATATGATCCACGTATAATGATAACTTTATTTCTTTGTTGATTTGTGGATTCCTTTTATGTCTTTCTCTTGCCTTATTGTCTTAGTTAGGACTTCCAGAAAAGGAGTGGAGAGAGTGGGCATCCTTGCCTTGCTTGTTCCAGACCTTAATTGAAATGGTTTCAGTTTTTCCCCATTGAGGATGATATTTGCTGTGGGTCTGTCATATATAGCTTTTATTATGTTGAAGTATGTTCCTTTCATACCATTTTTTCCAGGGTTTTCATCATGAAAGGATGCTGAACTTTATCGAATGCTTTTTCTGCATCTATTGATATGATCATATGGTTTTTGTTTTCTCTTTGTTGATGTGGTGGATTATGTTGATTTTGAGATGTTGAACCATCCCTGTGGCCCTGGGATGAATCCCACTTGGTCATGATGGATGATCCTTTTTATGCAATGTTGGATCAGGTTTGCCAGGATTTTGTTTAGAATTTTTGCATCTGTGTTCATTAGGGAAATTGGTCTATAGTTCTCTTTCTTTGCGCTATCTTTATTTGGTTTTGGGATTAGTGTCATGTTTGCTTCATAGAAGTTATTTAGTAGCTTTCCTTCTTTCTCAATTTTTTGAAAGAGTTTTGACAGTACCAGTATTATTTCCTCTTTGAAAGTTTGGTAGAATTCATTTGCAAAACCATCTGTAACTGGGCTCTTGTTTTTAAGGAGAGTTCTGATGACTGCCTCAATTTCACTACTTGTGATTGACCTGTTTAAGTTTTCTATTTCTTCTTTGTTCAATTTTGGATGACTGTATTGATAGGAATTTGTCCATCTCTTCCAGGTTGCTGTAGTTGTTTGCGTCTAGAAGTTCGTAGTAGTCTCTAATTATCTTTTGGATTTCTGCTTGGTCTGTTGTAACATCTCCCTTTTCATTTATGATTCTGTTTATTTGAGTTTTTTCTCTTCTTTTCTTTGTAAGCCTTCTGAGGGGCTTATCAATTTTATTTACTTTTTCAAAGAACCAGCTTTTGGTTTTGTTTATCTTCTTGATGGTCTTTTTGGTTTCTATTTCATTAATCTCTGCTTTTATTTTGTTATTTCCTGTCTTCTGCTGGGTTTTGGATTTTTGTTGCTCTTTTTTCTAAGTCACCAAGTTGAGAGATTAGAGGATTTCTTTGGGCTGTTTCAATTCTTTTTGTTTAGGCCTGTATTGCTATGAACTTTCCTCGTAGTACTGCTTTTGCTGCGTCCCACACATTTTGGAACATTGTGTCGTCCGTGTCATTTACCTCCATTAGGTTTCAATTTTTTCTTTGATTTCTCTTTTACCTAGTGATTTTCCAGAAGCCTGTTGTTCAGTCTGCATGTAGTGTTCACTCTCCTTACCTTCTTTTCATTGTTGATTTCTAATTTGATGCCTTTATGATCGGAGAAAAAAGTTGGTATTATTTTAATCTTTGTCTATTTGTTCAGGTTTGTCTTGTGGCCTAATATATGATCAATTTTAGAGAATGAACCGTGTGCATTTGAAAAGAAAGTGTATTCTTTCCCTTAGGGGGTGCTTTGTCCTGTATATATCTATTAGGTCCATTTGGTCTAGCTCTTCCTTTAAAGCTTAAGTTTCTTCATGTAGTTGCTGTTTTGTTGATCTGTCTTTTGTTGAGAGTGGCATGTTAAAATCTCCTACCACATATGTATTCTCATCAGTATTTGATTTCAGTTCTACTAATCGTTGTTTTATGAATTTTGGTGCTCCCTCATTAGGTGCGTATATGTTGATTATTTTTATGTCTTTTTGTGGATTGACCTTTTAACCATTAGGTAGTGGCCATCTTTATCTTTTGTCATTTTTGTTAATTTGAAGTCTGCTCTGTCTAATATAAGAACTGCAACCCCTGCTTTCTTGTGGGGCTGTTTGCTTGTAGTGTAGTTTTCCAGCCCTGCACCTTCAGTCTATGCTTATCCTTAGAGATCAGATGTGTTTCTTGGAGGCAGCAGAATATTGGGTTTTGTTTTCTGATCCAGTCTGCAACTCTTCATCTTTTGACAGCTGAGTTTAGACCATTGACATTTAAGGTGATTTTCGATGTTTGTGATTCTAACAGTTTCCTGGTGGTCATTTTGGGGTTTATTTTGGCTTTGATTTTTGTATTTGTTCTTATGGTTTTGATCTTGAGGCCTTCTGCAAAATTTCTTTTTGGGGTTTAGTGATAGCAAATTTCTGGAGACTTTGCTTGTTGGAGAAGGTTCTATTATTTTCCTTCATAGAGGAAGGATACCTTTGCAGGGTAGAGTATTCTTGGCTGGCACAATTTTTCTTGGAGTCTTTTGTAGATGCTACTCCACTCTCTCCTTGCCTGGAGTGTCTCTTCAGAAAAATTTGAGGTCAGTCTAATGGATTTTCCTTTGTAAGTTATCTGTTTCTTTTCTCTAGCCATTCTCATTATTTTTTCCTTATCTTGGGTTCTTGGAAGTTTTACGATGATGTGTCTCACTATGGCTTTTCTTTCATTAAAGTAGTTTGGTGTCCTTTTGGCTACCTGTATCTCTATTTTCATTTCTTTCTTCAAATTTGCAAAGTTCTCCTTTATTATTATATTGAAAGCTTTTCAGTTCTCATGACTCTCTCCTATCCTTCTGGGATTCCTATGTTTATGTTTCTTTTCTTTAAGGAATCTGACATATATTGACTTGTCTTCAGTCCTCTTACTTTGTGTTCTTTCTTTTTTTCTTTCTTTGTCCTCTCTATTTCTGCATCTTCAAGTGTGCTGGTTCATTCTTCTATTTCATCTAATCTGCTTCCACGGCTTTTGCGTGCATTTTTGAGCAACCCTTAAATCTTGAGTCTCTTTCAATTTCAATTTTAGGGATTCATTTTCATTCTTCAGTTTGTTGATTAGATTATATATATTAATGCTTTATTTTTGTATGTTTCTATTTCTTCCCTTAGTTCATTAAATGCTCCTACTATTCTCTTGTCCTGTTTTTCTAATTCTTCTCTTATTTTTTGGAGTGCATTTAACATGTTGGTGTTGGAATCTTTGAGATACACACACCATTTCTTCAATGTTTTCCTCAGTGTTTTCTGGAGATTGTCTTTTCTTTGTTGGTGATGGATTATTTCCTGTAGGGCTTGCTTGCATGTCTATAGTTTTTCTCCTTACTGTGTTTTGATTTTTAACTTGTTCTACATATTGGGAAACCATGGATCTGGTGTTGATCAGCATGCTGATAGTTGTGCCTCTTGTTTATCTCATCAGTGCCTGTACTCTGTTTTATCAAGCCCTGTGCTGATGGAAAAGAAACCACTAATCTCTATCTCCCTCCAAAAGTAAGAAAAAGAAACTTATTCTTTAGAAGATTTATGGAGGTGGAGAAGGAATTGTTCTCCAAAATAAAACCAGGATGCTAGAACTTGGACCTTTAACTGAGAACTCATTAGATTATGGAAAGCTTCATTTTGCATTTAAATTCAAAACTCCAATACTATGAGAAGCAGGACAAAAGAAGGTTGGAGGAGGTAGTCATTTTCATGGAAACACCCTGCTGGACAGGTGAGAAACTGGATTCCAGTTTGTCCCACTCTAATAAATGAAAACAAGAACAATGCCATAAATATATGAACAATATCAATGAACAGCTTACTCTCCTTTAGCGTATGTGTTGCTTCTTCCCCTGTCCATTCATTTAAAAAAACAAATGAGTCACCCACTATATGCCCCACTCCTGGCTTTCAACCTTTCTTCTCTCTCAGGTTCTCTCTCTCCTACTCTCCTTAGTTGTGTTTTCCATGTGCCAACTTCAAATGTTTGATATTATTTTTGTTTTATGGTTTCTGTTTACAGAAGTATCAAGAGCTTATTGTAGCAAGTGAAATGGATGTGCAAATGGGAGAAATCTTCCTCCGTAGCAACTTTCATCCCATCACTATGTTGGAACAAAGGTTACTTCAGTTGTATGTCTTTTTTCCCTGTAATTCTTTCCAGCACATCTTCCAGGCAGGTGACCCCAACAAAAATGGTCTGCAAAACTAAATTCATTACAACAAATGAGCGCATTTTCATTTGCTTTAATTAATACATTCCTCACTGATGTAAAGCTGGATCCCTCTGGGAGCAGTGTTGACTTGAAAAGGAGGGGGCTGTTTGCTGATTTGGTTTAGAGCCAACTGAAGGGTTAGTCTTCCAGCCCACTGAGCCTTGACCTTGCTAACTAAAACTGACTGAGTCAAGTCATTTAGGGGATAATAGTGTGTACAGTATTTAGTGGAATGAATTGAGCTAAAATGGAAACAAAATAGTCAGCAGAAAAGGATAATGCAATGAGATAGATACCTTGGCAGAATGGTGGTGGGGAAAACCAAAAAAACAATGCATGGGTGAAGAGCCAGACTTAATGGTTGACATGTTTTAGTCTCTTCTTAGGAAGAAAAATTTCTAGTGCTGCAATCTTATTAGAGAAGCCAGAATCAGGTCAAGAATCTCATGAAAGACTCTGTGCTCTCCTGAGAGAGATGCAAAACATGGAATTCTGCTTATTTGAGGGGAAAACAAGTGCTCTCCCCTCACCAAAAGGGGAGCTATCAGAAAACCTTAGAGAGAAAATTTGTTTGAGAGATTTAAATCCATAGGTATAGAGAAAGCCATAGACTGTGGTGTATCTCTAAGTATTGTGAGGTTCCTGAAGCAGGAAAAAGAGAAGCTGGGCCTAGAGTTCAGAGAAGCAAAAGTCAGTTGAGGGCCAACTTTATTATTACTGGTTCATACAAATACTTGGCTACTAATTTAAGGCCTGCTAGTGGAGTGGGGTAGGGGTGAAGAGGTGGTAGGAGGAGTCACAACAATGCTGAGTAGGTATTGGTTTTTAATTATCTTTGCATAAATTCCATCTTATTCCACAAAAGGTCTGGTTTGGTACAAATGGATGGTTGATTGTTCAGTGTTGAAAGTCTTCAGTAGGAAGTTTCCAGAACCGAGGGAACTGGCTCATGAAGAATAGAGTTGGTTGTTGGGAAAATACCTGAGGCCATGAATCTAGGAAAGTTCTAGCAGACTTGACTGAAGAAGTAGGTAGGAGAGGACTGATGGGTGACTGGTCAGGCTAGCAGCACTCCCAGGTAAGCACATGGAAGGTTGTTGGAAATGCAGGACCTATCCACCCCAGATTATGGCTAAAGTTTCCCAGAATGGCATCCCAGAACATGTTTGCAACAACAAAGTCTAGCTTATTGCTATACATGCTAGAGTTCCAGAATCACTGGGAAAGACAAATGTATCACATGAAAATCCAACTGATTACACAAAGTCATGATATCTGAGTTTTACTGACCACTTGTGATCTGTCAGGTAATTATTTAAGCTTTTAATTTCTCATAATAATCTTATGAACTAAATTCTATTATGCACTCTTGCCCATATTGTAGATATGCAGAATGAGGTAGAAAGAGATGAACAAACACACTTCCATACCTAATCTTACTGCTGGAAAATGTAAAGGCCAGGATTTGAAACCAGACTGTGGTTCTTGAGTCAGACTAAAAAAGTATATATCAAGTCTCTAAGACCAATTCAGACAAAGTATTGTGGGGGGTCAGAAGAGAAACAGATTATATCTAGTTTGGAAAATTCAAAATGACCTTCTCAGTACTCAAAAAGTACTGATGCCTGATTTCAAGCCTGAAAGACTCTATTAATGGATTTCAGCCAGTGGCCTGGGTCTCAAAATTTTTAAGATTCTTTCAGTTGATTCAATTCCAGGCAGCCAAGTTGAGAACCACTTGCTTAGAGGAACTTGTATATGGAAATTCAGACCTGGGAGGGGGTTTTGGAGACTCCAGGAGTGAAATCTAATGGAAGGACTGGAATTGTTGGAGAGAGACAAAGAAGCCAGTACTGGAGAAAACACCCTCATCCAAGGAACAGAGCACAGCAAAGGAGTGAAGAATGATCAGATGGTAGAAAACCAGGAGTCAAGCAGAATCCTTTGGTTCCTGAAGCAGGAGAATTTTCCCAGGCAGAACGGGGTGCTCTGCAGAGAGTAGGGCCACAGTTTCAATTACTATGAACGGATTATTACCCTAATACTTGTCATTTACTCTGGACATTCAGTACCTAGAGCTCTAGAACTTGGAGTAGAGTCATCTGCACATAAATATTAGAAGTTGTGTTTTCCACCCAGCTGCTCTAACCTCTTCCCTGGTTTCACTTCCACTGTGCAGATCTCAGCAAGCAGCTGGTAAGGGCAGGCATGGGACCTGGGCCTGGTGAGGAGGCTGTACTGTTCTATCAACAATTAATCAGGCACTGAACACTGAGTGTATGCCAAGTTTTTCCTCTTCAGGGAGAGGCCATCCCCACCCAGCATGTGAAGTCCATGCGACTACCTCCCTTAGCAAGCACAACCTAAAGTCATCATGACTCAAGCCTGTCCTGACGTTCTCTTGCCTTTCCCAGTCACAGAATAATGGAAATTGGATTGGGGAGAAAGAGCACATTACTCAGAGTTGCTGTGGAATCCTTTTCATAAATAAAAATGTGTTCCACACTTTATACTTGCCAATCACTTTCCTCCCTCCACCCCCAGCCTGCATATTATTTCACAGACATATGCCACATTGTAAAGATGCCAACTGTGTGCACATGGCAGCTTAGTCTCCATTGATCTTAATCCACATTGACAGTCCATTATCTGTATCAATAAGGAGGATTTATGCCAAGGTGCCTCAGCAGGGAGCAAGGGGTTGCCAATAGAAATAAACAGGCAAGAACTAAGGGGCAGAAAAGCCTCATAGCAGCACTGGAGGGCAATGGAGGAGGTGCCATGGGCTCATTCACTTGGATAGCCTCTCTGGTACCTCAAGGGCATTCTCTAAGGACAAAAGAATTAAGTGTTTATGAAATGTGAACATAAGAACAGTCAAGGGAGAAAATTATAAATTTCATGGACTACACTGTATCCATTCCAAATTTATACATTAATGTTATATAACCCTCAGTACCAGGAAAGTATCAGCACTTGGAAGCAGAGCCTTGAAAGAGATAATCAAGTTGAAATGAGGTCACAAATTTGGGCCTTCATTCAATATCATTGATGTCCTTATAAGGAGAGATTAGGACAGAGCAAATACATAGAAAGAACAAGATTACCATGTGAGGACACAGGTGTACTACAGTCAAATGAGAAAGACACCTCAAAAAAAAAATCAGCTGGTATTTTGATCTTGTACTTCCAGCCCCCAGAACTTTGAGAAATGATTCAGTTGTTTGAGTCAGACAGTCTGCAGTACGTTGTTATAGGAGTCATAGCAAACATAGCAAACAGTGGCATGGAAATAACTGGCCTTTTAAGAATTATAAAACAAAATTACTACCATTTATATTTCTCAAATATTTTGACTGCCCCAAGAAGCAGAACTAATAGTATCTCTCTTGTCAAGATTTACTTTAGAGTTACTGTTCTCTTATTTATCTTTTCTAATGTCATCACCAATTCTGTTTGTTCTTTTATTCCTTTTTCTGAAATCCTGCTGCTCTAAGTTTGTTAGTTGTCTCCCATGTTTTGTTGCTAGCTGACAAAATTACCACCTGGCAGAGCTGAATTTACATTTTTAATGAGTAGAGCAATTTTTAAACATGTAGCTAAAAGATATTTCATTTTTACATTCATGTATCTTTATAAAATTCTCAAAACCAGTGAATTATAGAAATTTAGCCTTTGTAAGTCATCAACTTTGTTTCTTGTCTATCCTCTTAACCTATTCCTGAAAATGAGACTCTCTTCGATTTAAATAATAATTCCAGAGAAGAAAATACTTCAGATTTCCTGGGCAAGATATTTCAGCTCTTACTGAATGAGCCAAGTAAATGAAAGTCCAATTCTGACTTAATGTGTGAGTTGGATAGTCTTTCTTAGATCCTGTTCTTGAAATGATTCAATTCTTGCTTGGGAGACTTTTCCAGAATAAAACAAAAATGGAGATTAATTCTGATGACTATTTTATATGAAGGATAATAAGGATGGTAGCATTTCAGACAGGTAACAAAAACCTTCACCAAATATATCTATATTTATGTGTGATATGCTATGTCAATCATCATGTATGTGTACTCAATTCGAGAAACAGATAAAAGAATGACAAAAAGAAGAAAACATATGAAGAACACAAGTTAGAATCATGATGAATAAAAAAGAGAAGAAACCAAGAACACTGAAGGATGAGTTGTAAGAAAAGAATAAGAATGTTTAACCACAAAGTAGAGAGAAAGAAGTAGGAAGAGAGCATAAGGGTATGGTGGAAGACTACGGGTATCATGGTGGTGGACTTGGCATACAGCACTGAACAGGAGATCCTATAACTCTAAATCATATACAATATTGCCAACCAGTGTTACTGCTACAAAAAAAAAATGAAAGCTAGGATGCATAGTTAGCTCATGAAAACCTACTTTGATGGGTCAGCAGGAGGGCAGTGGACACAGAATGTTACAGTAGGGGTGGGGTTCCTTAGGAAGTGGTTCTTACTAGTTAGAACCATTTGCGGTCATTTATTCATGCAATCAGCATTCATGGAGTACCTGTTAGGTGCCAAAAATTGTACCTAACATACATAACACAGTCCAGGGCAGGCTCTATGTTAATGTATATTTATTAGGAAGAAGATAGAAATGGGAGCGAAAAGAGATGGAGGGAAATCAACACTCCATGTTTACTATTTTACATATGTGGGTCAGACTCCATGGGAAATAGAATCTGAGATTCTGAGTGCTGTTGCAAAGTGTTCACTGGAGAAGGCTCTCAGAACATCCATGAGAGGGAACAGGACTGAGTAATTGGAAGGCAGTACACCGACATGGAATTGGCCACTCCCTGGGATAGCTCTGGAGCTAAACTTTGAAAGCCCTCACGGACTTTTACAGTGCAAGTCAACCAACCATTGGATGCAGCAAACTAGAGGACTAAATCTTGTCAGAGGCAGCCCCTTTTATGCTGAGGACAATTTTGGGACAAGATCTCAACTCTGAGTCACATTTACATTTCTCAAATATTTTGGCTGCCCCCAAAAGCAGAGCTAATGGCATCGCTTTAGTCAAGATTTACTTTAGAGTTACTGGCAGACATTCCTTTTTCCAGAAGCTGGAGAGGTAAGGGATGCAGGTGCCACACCTAGCATGAGGACGCTGAGGCACAGAGAAGCTAACTCACTCAAGGTTGCACAGAGCCAACATCCACATCCAAACAGCCTGGCTCCAGAAACTAGGTCATGAATCACTAATCTCTTTACTGTGTGTAAAGAAGCTACTAAAATCCTATTATGGTAGCTCAATAAATTATAGCTATCCTATTTTGGACTCCTGAGGTGACTATTCCCATTTATCAATCCTCATCCAATCAGATACCTGAATGCTGAAACAGTAGTCCTAAGCATTTTTGATGGAATAGACAGTTGAGTGTATTTCTGACTCTGTTTAGCTTGAGTTCCACACATGAATATACCATGGAATAACCTGATGACAGAAATTAAATTTTGCCCCCCAAGTACTGCAATGAGTGTTGTCACATTAATAGGTTCCTATCTTCTCATGCTTCACAGGGTGCCTTGGAGCTTGGACCCATATAGTGTCCTCCAGGATTTATCTTACCCTGGCACAGAGGACCTAAGTTTTTGTCTAGATCACTGTTATCATTGTGAGAGCTTGAGGATAAGGAAGTCAGAGATGCCTTTTGCTTGGATAACCTTACAAGAGTGGAGCATACAATCATTCCTCTGTTGGTGAAAGGGAATGGGATAGCCCCACCCAAAATGTCCCAGGTTATTCCAGTTATGTGGCACCACCTCTAACATTGCTTCAGAAGGAAGTTTATTTTCAAAAAAGAAGAAAATGCAGCATATTGCATGAACTTTGCAATCCAAATTGTAGTTAAGTATCTCCTTCATCTCCCCACCTCCTTCATTCTCTGAGGCAGGGAACAGTTCAGGTGGAAGTAAAGTAGGTAGAGCAGAAGGGAAACATCATGTATGGAGGAGGGTTGCAGCTCCTACACTGCCTTCACTCCTTGCCCACTATTGAGGGCTTCCCAGCCAGTCCATATACTCCCTCTGCAGTGAGACTACCAACCCCAGTGCTGGGAGCTCCCCCTAGAAGACTTGAACAGGGAAGAAATTGCCTCTACAGCTCTTATTTATAAACCAATAGACACAATGTTTCTCTCCTTCCTAACAGAGAATTAACTGCATCTTTCCTGGGTCAGTTTACCACTTCCTTAGGCAAAGATTCATATTTCACCTCTCTTTCCTTTATTTTTCTTAGTCACTTGGTAGGAACTGGTCATCATAACCAATTCTCAGTGACAACTATATCTCCCTGGCAATCCCCAACACCTCACCTCCTAACCCTGCCACAAAACCCACCGACCTTCTTCTGAATATCCTGGGTTAGCTTCAGAGGCAAATGGAACTTGCCCAGAATGTTGACTTACAGTAAAGTAAGGATTTTGTTATTAAAAGGGGGTATAACTGATATTATGAAATTAAAGCTGTTAAAAGGGGAGGGGTGCCTCTTATTGAAAAATAGGATGAGGTACTGACTTCATCAATGTACTTAGAATTTTAAGAGCATTATGGTAAAGTATGAGAGTTCTATGACTGTAAATACAACTAGTCATGAATTGACTTATTTTTATTAAGAAACACAACCAGCAATCAGTCCATGCAACTTCAAGAGCTGAATATATTTCATATTAATTAACATTTCTGAATCTATCCTTGAATCTTTGCCAACCAGTAACATTTCTTTAGGTTATACTTTTAAATGATACCTGAATTTAGATATAATCATAAGGAATTTATATATAACAATAGTGAAGCCCCTTTCTATTCATTTTCAAGGGATGAAATAAGTCTGTAGAGTCTCTATTGCTCAGGAATGTAGAAAAAGTTGAAGTAAAAACCAATTAAGTTATCAAGTCTCTCTCAATTTTTATTTTGGGAATAGTCTGCAAATGTTGTGGCAAATACAAAGTAGACTTGGAGAATGTTAGAGCTAGCAAGGACCTTGAATATAAAACTCCTTTTTTAGGTCCATTTGAAATACAATTAGTACATTCAGATTCACATGTACGTGGAAATTTGAAAATAATATTACACATTAATAAGCAAAGAGATTGAGACATGCTATAGACAAACAAGGAAAGGAAAAACATGTTTGAGCGAGTCAGCAAGGATTGATAAAAGAATGTGATTTGAGGAGGTCTATGAAAGCAACAAAATGGTGGGAAGGAAGGTAGACCTTTCAATAGAGGAGAGCATGGATATAGACAGAACAGTGATGGCAAGAAGCCTGGAGAGCCATACACTGGAGAAGATGCAGGATTTCCAACAGGAGAGCACAACCTTCTGAAGTAAGGTGACCTGAAGGCTATTGGAAGCTATTGAATCAGGAGTTTCGAATTTGTTCCATAAGGTAGGAGAGAGCCTTTTATAGTTTCTTGAGTACCAAACTACACTTTTTAAGCTGAGTTATGAGACTGAGAACAAAATCAAACCCTAGGCAGTGCTTTGGGAAGAGTATCTTGAACCTAGGTGATAGCTGGATGGATTAATAATGAGAGATGCCCCACTCAACAGGTACAAATTAAGGAGATGGAGATAAGTTCAGGGAAGAGTGGTGAATCTAGCAAAAGGAAAAACATAGGATTTGGTGACTGATCATTCAAATAAACAAAAAGAAGACTAATAATAGAAAATGATAGTATTTTTGTCAAAATAAATATATTTTTCCTTTTTTTTTGAAAAATAGGGACTCAGGGCATATAACCAAACTAACATAAGTCAGGGAGCTGCTTTGGAGGAGTAGGTGATAAATATGTTCTACCTGTTTAGTGTGAGGTAGGACTTGCATACTGAAATTTGGATATAGTTTGGATATAGTTTCAACTACAGATACCCATCCCTTTCCATTGATTTTTTTTTCTCTACATGAAGTCCATAGATAAAGAAAGTTGAAGTTTTTACTATATTACTATCATCTCACAAAAATATTTTTCTTGTTTTTTATTGGGGGATTATAAAATCTTATTGAAACCAGAAATCACTTTGATTTTTTTCACTCGCACTAGACCTGGCTCAAGGCTCAAATCCTTCAAGTCAAAATGAAAGGCTAACAAATGACCAGAGAAGAGGAAATAGAACGTCTATGCTCCTTTGATTTGAGGTCTCTGTTTCCTCTCCATTCATTGCAGAGAATCTTTTTTTTTTTTTTTAACTATACATAACCTCTACATGGAATTATAATTCCAGATGATTGAAATATTTTGTTTGGTTTCTAAAATCAGATATTTATACGACAGTACATTTTTGTTAAAGTTCAGGCATTAATTAGCATTACCAAATGATGTACCATTTTCAGTTTCTCCCACAACATTTTTATAAACTCTATTTTTCTCTCATTCATTCACACTTCAGTCCATCAGAATGTGGTCATCTAGGCTAGGAAGAAAAGTGATCAGGTGATACCATTGGTTTTTAAATAGTTGGAAAATGTGTATTTGTCATTGTGTTGAGAGATTTGTCCTTTAAGATGAGACTAAGCCTATAAAAATTGAAGCGGGATCTGAATATGGCAAAATGTGTTTGCTTTTCTTAGCTAAATCTGTTAGTCTGTGTGTGCTGTAAAATGGCAGTATCCTCCACTGGAAATCGCACTTCCTATGCAGTACATTCTGCTCTGCCTCCCGTTCAGACCTCCCCAAGCAGAGTCCAAAATTCCTCCTGCATTTCAGTCAATCCGTGGTAAAATCATTAATTTACTGCCTCATTTGGGCACATCTGAGAAGAGTTCCAAGATAAGATTCTTTTCAAAAGAGCATTTAATACTTAGCAGCTACAAATGGTTTCAGATCAGGTTTTGTCAGAAGAAATCAAAAAGCAGAATTCACAAACAATGAAGAAGAAAGAATGAAAAGAGAAGACAAGTGAGCATATATTTAATAAAAACAAAAGGTGATAGTTGTATAAAACACTCGTAAAACAAACATTGCTTTGTGGTATGACCTTAGAGACTTAACCAGATTAAGGAAGGTCAAATACTTCAACTGCTCACCATTCACACAAAGATTCATGAAAGTTTTTCTCAGATCCACTGATTCTAGTGCGATGTAATGATTGAGGAAAATGTAGAAGCTTAAAACAAGGATGTGGTATATGCATGTAATAGTCGTCGTGGTTAGGGGCGACCAGGAGCCGTGACTGGAGTAGCTCCCTTCTGGCGTCCTTCTGCCTAGCACAGTGCTGGCCTGCCACACAGGCCTGTAACTGAAAAACACTCAGCTCAGATAAAGAATCCCAGCATGGTTGTACTGAATTACTTCTCTTTTAGGCTCTTTTACTGAAAAATTTAAGAAAGAGGACTATGGTTAAGTCTCAGATAGTTTCATTGAGATAAAGAGGTAATCCAGATTTGCTTGTTTCCACATTTAGGCTTTGAAAGAGGCAAGAAGCAATGCAAGAGCCACACTTTCCACTATTTCACTGGAGTGTTGAAAAGAGACTTTATTGTGAAATACCAATAAAGAACTTTTCTTACTTTTTCATTCAGAGAGAACAAGAATGTTGCAATAATATCTCTTGAGAGAATGAGGAGCAGACTGATAAACCAGGATAGTTTGTGGGCATATATTTATGACATGGAAAGAGGTAGAGAGAAAGAGAAAAGTGTTGGAATATTGCTCCTCTGGTCTCAAAAATGTATAAAATCTGAAACAACATTTGACCCTCAAGGAAATAGCCTCAAGGGATTTTTTTTTAAGTTCTGTACCTATTCTCTAGAGAACTAAGGCTCACAGAGGACTTTCCCTGACACACTCTGTTTGCAGTTCTTGTTCTATGGAAATGAAAAAGTATAGGAGGAGATGTGTGGTCACAACTCCAACACATCTCAGTTTAGACATTGCTTGGAGGGAGTGAGGAGGGCCTCTGCTTTGCAAGAGACCAAGAAGAGCTTGTGGAACAGGGCCCTGCCTCAGACTCAACAGAAGGTACCTAGGTGAGTGAGAGAGGGAAATGCATTGTGATACCAGATTGTTTCCTTGGGCAATAGACTCAAGGTTTTGAGCAAATCCCAAAAGGACAAGCTCCCAGTGCAGTTATGTAAGTCTCTGGTTGGTGCTACTTGACAATTTAACCAGGTCTTATAAGTTCTGGGAGAGAGAATTTGAATTCTAAGCAGGGTATGCTTAGAAGACAAAGCATAAACAAATCCTAGGAGCCATAAGACCTCAATATCAAATGGGTCAGGAAACTATATACAACTGCAGTGTGTAGGTTAAAAATTGCAAGTAACAATGGCAGCTAAGCCTTTCCCAGCACTTACTAGGTGACAGGCATTGTTCCAAGTGTTTTACATATTAGTTCACTTCATTCTGTAAACAAGTAAGAGATGAGTACTACTATGAAACCCATATGGAAACTTTAGTCCAGACTGCTGAAAGAGGCAACCAACAAATAATAAAGACAGAGTTGTACTTTTCGAACCAGGCAGGCCCTTGGAGAAGAGCTCCAGCACATTCCCACCACGGCCTATGCTGCTGGCAGGGGCGGGGGGCAAGGGTAAGTCCTATACCACCAGGACCTCAGGGTCTCAGGGATTCCGGGTCCAGAGATCTCAGGCTGAGGAAGCTGGCCTCTGCCTCCATGTGGCCAGGGGGTGGTTGCTGAGCACCTCTGCTGCGGATTTGGGGAGGGTCCCTCTTGGGTATACTCCAACCTCAGTAGACCTACACAAGGGTTGAAGAATCCAGTCTCTCCAGCAGCAGCTATAATGCAGAGAAGAAGTAAGAACAATGACCCTGGATGCACTCACAACCTGGGTGGGTGAGACAAGCATAGCACTGGGAACCAATGAGACAGAAAGGTGATAAAGTGACACCAGTGACTGAGGTGACCTGTCAGAGATTCCTGCCTGCATCATCTTTGGTACTGGGGAATCAAACCCCGGGCCCACAGCAACATGTAGTGTTTAAGAGACAGAACTGGGAACCAATGAGACAGAAAGGTGATGCCAATAACTGAGGTGACCTGTCACAGATTCCTGTCTGCATCATCTTTGGCACTGGGGAATCAAACCCCGGGCCCACAGCAACATGTAGCATTTAAGAGACTCCCTCCTTTGCTAATCAGTGGGGGAAGAAAGCCACCATGAGAGGCTGTGGCCCCATGGAAGAACTGCTGACAAGAGAGAGGAGAGGATCTGGACCAACCACCTGGGGAAGACTCCAGCAGCGAATGCCTCACCACTTTTGGCTAGAAGTTACATTCCCAAAACCAGAAGACACAGAAACAGCAACAGGTGATAAGGGATCACAGAGAAGCGCACCACATCTGCCCTACAAGTTCTTGACGTGCTCCGCCTGACTATCTGCCTCAGCTACTCCTGGAGATCCAAGTAGCCTCATCTGTTGCTGTCCAGGAGGGCAAGTCCATACCTGGGGATGGTGGGGGGAGGGGGGAGAAGAACATGGTTTGAAAACAAAAAAGAAAAGTTTTGTTGGCCAAACACAGAACAACCACTTGCAGGAGAGGAGTTGGAGTAGTGACTCGGGGGGGGGGGGGGGGAAGAAAAATAGGGAGGGGTGTGGTGGGGAATAAGGGATACAATACAACCATGCAAACATGACTGACATTGTATGATAATTACAAAATAAAAATTTTTTAAAAATTGTTTAAAAAGACAGAGTTGCAGTCTGTCATCTAATTAGTGTGTCAGACTACAAAACAAAATATTTCTGCATACCCTCCAACTTCTTTGCAATATTTCTCTGTTCTCTGCTGAACCCCTGCTATTCTTGTCTCTCCCATGCTATTTCCCTAGGCATTTCCACAGTGTACATTATTGTAGATTTAGAAGTTTTATACTTTATACGAAAAAATCCTGAGAGTTTAAACTTGCAGATGGGTAAGAAGTCAAAGCTGAAGTTGGACAGAAAAGGAAGACAAAGATCCAAACCCCTGAAATGTATGTGTCCAAACCTTAAGATAGACTTTTTAACACCTGCATTTTTTCCCCTGTTATTTAACACCAGTGCCCAGAGATATGGACTCTTAAAAATACTGGTAATTATGGAGCTCTGATGATGGTGAGTGACGTTTTGGGGGTGCTCTGAAAAAGAATTCAGCAGACATTCCCATTCATTAGCACATGGCAAGTTTACTGAGAAAAGGAGACAAATGAAAAGAAGGCACTTGCATAGACACAGGTGGGCAATCTTAAAAGACAACAGCTGCCATTTTGGAAAGGATTAAGAAAGGGACTGCTGCATAGATACAGGTGGGCCGTTTTCTAGAACAAGAGTTGTGTTTTACCAGGGTAAGGGGTGTTCTTTTCAATGTTCTTTTGATGAAATTATTGTGGAATCATCTCCTTGGGGTCAGATTGGGCTAGTCTTATAAGATTGACAATCCTCTCCTGTCCCACTTCTGGCTGATAAACTTTTCTGATCCCACCTTGGATTCCTGGGAACTTCCATAGCCAGATTCCAAGATTCATTAATCTCACTACCCTCACCTCTGGTATTTGTCCTTGTGAAATCTTCTGTCCTAAACTTTTCAACTCTAAGTTCTTATCAGTACAGTTATTTAAATTTATTTGTAAAAGTGTCATCATTTGACCCTGGAGACCAATTACTAGCATTTTTAATAAATGATAACTTGGATCATATGTGTATAAGAATGTATGTATAAAAACATGTACTTCAATATATTTTCCTATAAAATTTCCCACAAAAGTGTTGCCTAGAGAAAATTCTATTTTATGATCAAATTTATATCATACTCTGCATTGCTGGTTGAATAACTACATAAGTTTTCATGATGTACTTTAGTCATCTGTCCCCCATGTCCTGGCACAAGTTACTGAAAAAAAATTAGCCCTCATTGCTTGCCCAGCAGGCAAGATTGTTGGTCTTGAATGGATAGGGGAGTAATGGGATGGCTGTAGATGATCCTTTGTGCAGATTCAGATCATTAGGTAGGACTCACCCAAGACTAGTCACCCTGACCTATATACATTGGAGCATAAATAGAACCTCAGGACCATCACTCCGGATAGCAAAGCTCTTCTGTCTTGCCTGCTGCTTCCTTCAGCAGTGTATTTCAATACATCTACCTGCTCTGATCTCCACCCTGTCTCTGGTATTCCCACTCTGAGGCCAGGTTGTGCTTTGAAGAACAATGATGTCATTATACAGTATTGCAAACTAACTAAGGTCATTTTTAACTTGCCCTTCTCTACTCCCCAAGCATCTGGAGACCTTGTAGCATATCCAGAAGAGGTGGGAGTGTATCATGTATTGAGTTTAAAGGAAAAAGAATCTTTAATTCTTTTACATGAGAAATACTACAAATATAAACTAATCATATTTCATATTTGATTTCAACATTATAGACAACTTGATTTATTTTAAAAGGGATATTCCTTGAAACTTTCTATCCTGTGGAAATTTGAAACAGTATATCTTAATTTCACAAATACTAAATGACCAGTTGCTAACTGCCAGATACTTGCTAAGCTCTTTGGATTAAGAGATAACCAATAAAAGATATTCAATTCCTATTTTTATGGTATTCATTCCAGTAGGTGAGAGAAATTGGATAATATGTTCATAATTATGATTTGGTTCTGGCACAAGGGAAAGGATGATCCTGCTCTTACCACTAAACCCACAACTAATAAATCCCAGTCATTTTAAACTTTAAGATAAGGCACACATCATTTCACTTACCCTTTAAACCTCAGGTGTTAATTGATAATTATAGTAGCTTCTGTGAAGGACAAGCACATGGGATTTGTTAGAGGTGGTAACAGCACCAGACTTGGGATAGTCAGGTATTTAAGAAAATTAACCCCAAGAAGTTCATGTGTGAGTAGGTCTGGTCTTCCCAACATTCCCTATCAGTCCCTTTTGTGAGTTCCTTTACTTCTACCAGCTACTTATGTGTTTCCCAAGGAACTGGTCCTAATCACTGTCCATCTCAAGCTATTGATTTATATCCATGCTCTTTTCAGTTTATGACCCCAATATTTAAACCTCTAGTCCTGACTGCCTCCCCTACCCCATTAAACTTTAAATACATTGTTGATTACTTATTGGATTGGATGATTCAGATGCCCCTCAAATTCAACATATCTAAAATAAATTCATTACCTCCCCTTCTCCAAACCTGACTTTTCATCTCTATTCTTCATTTTGTAAGGATAGCCTGGGAATATTTATGGTCTCTTCTCTCTCTCAACTAGCCCCTAAGTTTAGTTAACCAGTATGTCTTGTCCAGTTAGTCACCCAAATCAAGCTCAATTCAGTCTCTCTCTTCTAATATCACCCTAGTTCAAGTCTTCATTTTCTTCTGTACCAAAACAGCTGTCTTCTATAGTTTTCCTGACCCTAGTCCTATCCCTTAACTCTGTACTCACAAGGTTAGGAAGTTACTCTACCTGAAATATCAATCTTACCACATCCTCAGCGTGTCTCTTTATTGTGTCAATATCACCAACAGGATGACATTCAACTTCCAAATTTTAATAAACTGCCCACCCCCATCTGCCTTTTTGACACTCTCTCCAAACTCATCTCTCAGTCTCACACTTGACATTCCTCTGATACCATCCAATTGACAGAATGTTCCCCATACCTGGCAATGCCATGTCCCAGGGTCTTTCCTCCTATGATGGCCTCCTCTCAACATGGCTTTGACTGCTTATCTCATAGTCAGTTTCTAAATTTCAATGCAGAAGAAGTTGCCTTCTTTGAGAACATCCCTGAGTCTCTGCTCAATAAGCCATATTAAGTAGCCCTCTGTAGTCATCGTTAGCACCTTGGACATCTTTGCAAATTACTACATGATTAGTGTTGTCATCCATTCAGGATGCAGCACCCTCACATGTCAAAATAGATGAAGGATCTAAGGTCTCTTTCAGTCTAATCACATCCCAGATGCCTTACCTCCTAATTATCCCACACTGGAGGTTAGGAATTCAGCACATGAATATTAGAAAAACACAGTCAAGACAAATTAGGAGCTCATGTTTTAAAATGTGTCAATAACTCCCAGAGTTCAGTGATGGTATATTTCAATTCCTAGAGCTTAGAATAATGCTGGACATGGTAAGAACTTAATAATTATCTATTTAGTAAATGTGTCTGCCAGTCGAACTTGTCTACTGTGCTTATTCATTAAAAACCTGCTGTATTCAAAATGTTCAGCTGCTGGGTTCTGGGGAGGAGGCAGACTACTAAGATGAGTAAGATATAATCTAAGCCCTTGAGGAACTCACAGTCAAGTGACAGAGACAGATATCTAAACAAAAAATTACTGCACATTGTGATAAGTACTATAATAGAGGTATGCCTAACATACTAATGGAGTCTAAATTATCCTTCACATTATCCTGTCATTCTAAATATACAGAAGATTGAGTTAAAGACGACTACATTGGTAAGTCATGGGAAACTCCAGACACAGTTAGGAGAAGATAGAGATTAAAGTAATCTCACTGAGCAAAGTAATTGTAGCCACCAGCACAGATAATATTATTTCTTGGTAGAGATCATAGTCCATTCCCAGGCCAGTCAGAATGATGAGGCACAGAGAACAGGGGCTCAACTCTGGACTTGAGTTTGACCAGAACTGCTCAACAGTCATCTACATTGAGACATTTGTTTCTTCAAATGTAAATAGGGCCCAGGGCTTTGGGAATGGTAACTTCCTCTCACCTAAAGTCAGAACATCTATAAGCTGAGAAGCAGTTGACCAGCTGTCCCAGAAGGAACTGATTGGAAGCTTTATTCCCATACCTACCAAGGAGTCAACCATAGTGGAATGTGTTGGAAGATGTACTGTGGTGATAACTACAGCTTAGTAGTCAGAAGAAATGAAGATAGCAGAGCACAGAATTCTTGAGGTTATAGTGAAAAAGTTGAGTATGGCTTAATTCTGGTATAAAGAAGAAGTTCCTCCTACTGCTGGTGCTAAATAAAAAACCAATATATCCCAGTGATTTTAGACTTTAAGATAAGGCATAGCTTCTAAATACCCTTTAAATCTGCATAGAGCCCTTTTAAGATGGTTCCAGTTAAAGCTGATAAATATCGCCAAGACCTTAATATGATCCGGTAGCTTTGCTGCTTGTATTTCCCTAGGACCCCTGCTACCTCTGAAATATCTATTTTATTTCATTTGTCTTCTAAACGACTTCTTTTCAATAAAATGTAGGTGACTCTGGAAACAATTAAAATACATGTAATTTCCAATTGATGACAAGGTGCTGGGAAACTGGGATATTCTTCTCAATAGACCTTCTGTTCCTAGGAGCCTGTATCCATTTGCTGTACATGTGCTGAGAACCAAGTGAGAATGAAGTGTTTCATTCATCAGGCTATTTATACCACATCTAAGAGCACTTGCTTCTCTCATAGGTCACTGTGACTGCCCTGCCTTTTGAAAACTAGAACATTCATTAAAGGTTCCCATCTGAAATCTTTTTGATGGGAACATGTGTGGGTTTCCAACTACCAAACCAAGCCAGCTCTAAAAGGCACTGGACCCTATGTTTTAGTCTATGAGAAATTTCCTGGCTTATCCTTTGTATGTTATATTGGGAATATTGATTCAGATCTACCTTTTTCTTTGATCATCATTGCTTTCACAGTGGAGTACAGAGTCCTGGTGATCTTCTCGGATTCAATTAGAAGCACAGAGTTCTCTGTAAGTAGTGTTAAATGCATTTTCAGTTTGGAGAACAGAGATCTCTTTCTTGTTACAAGTATGAAATTGATTCATTGTTTTAAAAGTTCACAAAAGAAAAGAACCAACTGAAGTCAATTAACTCAACCTCTTCATCTTTTAAATGAGAAAAAACACAAACAAATGAAGGACTTACCCATAGTCACAGAGCTGTGAATGGGGGAGCAATAACAAGACATGAACTTTGCAGTCATTGTGCTTTTGCTACTTTTTGAATTGTTTTGTTTTGTTCCCAAGTTGTAGACTCTTCATAAGAAGAGTTATTGTATATACCATCTACTACCTTTAACTATTCTTTCTGAGAAAATAACTTTTCTCTTTAATTAAAAAAGTTGGTTCAACTTAATGAATTTGAGATAACATGGATGGTCCTAGAAGAAATCATATTAGCAGAAACAAGTCAGATAGAAAAGACCAGGAGGAAAAATCAAAACAAGCCAACAAGAAAACTACACAGCTGGAGCTGGAGGGCAGTGAGGAGGAGTGATCAGGGACGGAAGATGGTAGGTGAATCCTGGGGAATACAAAGATGTGAAATATATATATATATATATATATATATATATATATATATATATATATATATATATATATATAATTTAAATTAAAAATAAATAAATAACTTTGAAAAAAGAAAACCTATTCTTTCCAGATGTTTGCAAACAGTAGTCTAAGTTTTCATCTAAGAATACATTTACTTCTCTTTTGTTTCTGAAAAATAAGGATACAGAATTCACGATTGACAGCTCTTTAATATCAACACTTGAAAAATGTTTTGCAACTTTCTTTTCACCTCCATGGTTTCAGGTGAGAAATGTATTATTACTTTGTGTTTCTGTGTGGTTAATGTATTATTTCTCTCCTATTGCTTTGAATATCTTTGGTCTTTAAAAATTTAATTATGTTATATAATGGAACGAATTTGTTTATCCTATTTGGAAAGGAGTTTAGAGTGTTCAACTTCTTAAATCTGTAGATTTATATCTTTCACTAAATTTGAGACACTTCTCCAGTCATCTTTTAAGTTACTCTTTCAAAATAACACTTTTTTACTTTGCTTCTGAAACTGCAGTGATATATTTTGGAACTTCGGTTATTCTCCAAGTTCCCGGACTTTTTTTTTTTTTTCCAATCTATTTCCTCCTTTATTTTGTTTTCAACTTGAGTGAATTCTACTGGTTGATTCTGAACTTCATTGATTCTATCCTCCAGCATTTTTATTATACAATTGAGTTCATCCAATGAGTTTTAAAATTTTCTGTTATTCTATTCTATAAATTCCATTTTCTTTTTTGTAACTGCCACCTGTTTGCTGATATTTTTGTTTTTCATTTATTTCCAGGGAATTTGTAATTACTTATTGTAGCATTTTTATGATATTTCCCTTAAAAATTTATGCCAGAAAATTCCAGTATCTGATTTATCTTTGTGTTGGTGTGGTGGTAGCTAATTGTCTTTTTTAATTCAAGCTTTGCTTTTTATAGTTTTTGGTATGGGCAATGATTTTCATTTGCTAATTAGATTCTTTAATTCCTATCTCAAAAGTCTCTGAGTTTTCATTCAAAAGTTTGAGTTTAGCAGTCATTCAGCCTATTTAAGGTTACCATATTGATCCTGGAGTGACTGTTGTAGGCTCTGGTTCCAGTGGCAATTTAATTTTATGAATCTTTGTGATGCTACTTTGTTCTGCTTTATTTATTTGTTCCCAGTATGACAACCAAAAGTATCTCCAAACATTATTAAAATTTCCCTGGGAGACAAGATCGCCCTCAGTTTAGGACCATTGTTCAAAACAGGAGAATTTGTTTTTCCCAGTGTGGGATAGGCCATGATGTATGGGAAGGATAGAAGAATGTATTCTCCCCAACGTCTTGTGAAAGTACTTTAAGAAGCCAAATCATATTTATATGCACCACCTCCTGGGGCCTAGGATAAAAAAGAGGATTTTTGTCTCTTTCTATGCTTACACTCAGGGAGGGTACTGATAATGGCTCTTCTAGTGGAATAGGAATTGATTTAGTATATAACTTAACTCAAGACTGATCTAGCCTTTTAGAAAAAGGTGATCTTTATTAGGGAATTACAGCTATAGAGTTTCAAGGTGAAATATTTTGTGTTCTATATCTATGTATGCGTATTTATATATTCTGCTTTAAGACATACTGCCAAAGATCATTATCAGATGCATCCTCTTTGCTTACTAGTTGGTTTTCTTCTTATTGCTGAAATGATATCACATGACCTTTTAAAAGTTTTTGCTTTTCTGCCTAGAAACAGAGTGGTATTTCATAAAAGCAAGGAGTGATTGCTGTGTTTTTAAAAACCCTACCCGATTGTTTACTGCAGAGCTGACATATTTGGTTAAAAAGAGTTGCTTTGTTAATTGTCTCATTGCTCACCCTACCTTTGCCTCATGTCTTCTGCAGGAAATGCCTTGCTCAAGCTATATGAAAATAAAATGAAACCCAGAACACTTAGCATTTTCTGCCTGACAAACAAGTCTGAATTATTACATACTAATTATTTGTCTGAAATTGCTTCATATTACTGGATTGGTTACTAAGCACTCCATAGTGTTTTAGGGTGCTCGAAGTAGCTCCCATTTTTGCTGATACCTAAATAAATTATACACTAACACAGAATAAAATCAACCTCTCTTTCTTATCTTCAGAAGTATATTTCCTTTGAGACTTGATCTGCTCAGTATAAGACTGCTTTATAAATCGTCAGCATTTGGGTCCACACATACAGCTGCTCAGAGGAAATATTTCCTCCTGAACTTGTTTTAGCACCAAACTTGTCTATGTTGTCTTCAAAGATGTTGCTGTTACTCTACAATTTTCTGCCTTTCCTTTTTTAGTCCTGTCTCAAGATTCAGAGTGAATCTTGTTAAAAGTGATTTGGAAATAGTCTAGAGAGTAGGTCAAACATAGCCACTTTTCTTCAAGGTATCCATATCACAAGGCCCCAGGAGCTAAGAGAGAATATACCAACCCAGAAGATACTCAGTTGAAAAGGCCAGCACCAAGCTCTGGTACAGCCATTGTTCACCCACCTATGACTTCATTGTGGGGAACAAGTGTAAGGGGGTGGGTAACTGCAGATACGTTTGCAGCTTAAGCTCTCAGATGACTTGAGAGTCTAATAGTTTTCTGTTATTTTGGTAAGGGTGCCATGTAAAATGCAAAAAAGAATGTAAAAAATGTTTTTGTTTTTTTTTTTCTTTTTTACATTTAGAACACTTAAATGTTCTAAAGACTCCAACGTGAAATAAGGCTAAATATTTTCATACAATGGCCAAGAGTGTGGGTTCCAAAGTCTGTGTAGTATACTTCACATCCTGTTTTCACTCTTCCCACCTGTGCAACCACAGATAATTTAATAAAACATTCTGCATCACATACACTCTAAGGTGGGTTAATAATGGTGCTTGACTTGGCATTGCTGGGCAGGTTGAATGGGATGTTCCTTGTGCTGTGTTGAAGACTGCACCTACTAGGTCATGAGTGTTCAGTAACTTTTCAGTTTTGTGACAGGAAGCACTTTGGAGAACACCTGTGCTCACAGCACTTCGTGGTCAGAGCTCTCCTCCAGGACTATACTACAGGAAGCAGTGACTTCCATGAGTGGCATGGCTGGGGAGCTAAATCCATCAACAGGCTGTCAATGAATGTAGCCTGCATTCTGTCCAGAAAACATTTGATGGGGAACAATTTCTGAACATATTTCAGAGGTTTTTATAGGTCAGTGTTATCTTTTAAGCTGAAGAAAAGTCATGACTTGTGACTAGGGGTTTTCCATTAAGACTAAAACAACCCAAAATTTCACAGTGCACCCAGCTAATTTTCTTAGGAATTGAAAAGAAAAACAGAAAATGACCTAAAGTCCAAAGTTTATGAATTATCACTTCTCTCTTGGAGAGGGGGAGGAAGGGGAAAGTAAAAGAACAGAGAGTGAGAGAGAAAAAGAGAATCTGTTTAAGGTTCATGTGAACAAGGAAGGACAGTAAAAAGAGCAAATATTCAGTGTTCAGTTGATGTCTATTTTGTCTTTTACTTAGCTTTTAATTTTATTTTTTGTTATCCCATTATTTCTTATAACCTTTTAGCACTTCCTCCATTCCATTCCCTCTTACACCAAGACTGTGTCATTCATTACTGTTTACTAGTTTCTTATATGAGTTTTTTTATGTTAAATCAGCTACTGTAAACATTTAATATTTGTCTTGGTCATTGTGACTTGCTTAATTCCCTCCATCTCCATTTTTCTGTAAACAGTGTCAATCTGTCTGTCCTTCTGGCTCTCTAGTGCTGCATTGTGTGGGCATTGCACAACCCATTCAGTCCTCTACCAGCAGATATCCAGGTTCTTTTCATATTCCAGATATTGTAAATAATGACTTAACAAACATTGCATTACATTTAATTTTTTGAGTTGATTATTTTACTCTATTCAGATAGATGTCCAAAAGTAGGAATGCTGGGTCATATTTTTAATTTTTAAAGTATAGCCAGGTCATTTTCCAAAATGGCTGCACTAATTTATTCCACAGATAGTGTAATAGGGTTGGTTTTCCTCTGCCTTCTCATTCACCAACCCCACAAAAGATAGCAACCCCATGCCCATTTCCATTTCTCTTAAAGGGGTGATATGTGAGTCCTGTCAGTAAGTCTCCTTTGAGATCAAGCTGAATGTTTTAGCACTTGGGTAGTACTATAGACTAAATGTCTTAATCCTTTCAAAATTCACATTTTGCAGTTCTAACCCATAGTTTGATAGTATTTGGAGACTGGAGCCTTTGGGGGGTATTTAGAGCATGAAGATGGACTGTGTTTAGATGGAATAAGACCTCTTTATGGGAGCTCTAATGAGGTGGTATTCAAGTTCTTACAAGAAAAGACTAGGAAGAGATTATTATCTAGCACATGAAGATACAATGAGAAGCCAATACCTGCAAAGTAGGAAGGTGTTCTCATCAGTCTCATCGATTACTGGATCTGGTGCTTTGAGCTGAAACTTCAAGGACAATAAATTCCTGTTATTTGTGTCTCTCAGTCTATGGCATTTTTGTTAGAGTAGTCTTATCTATGGGTATACTCATATCATTTTCCCTCCATTTCTATAGGGAGAGACTCGTTAACAATGTTAACAAAAATGTGGTGGATTCATTTGGCCTAGCATAGACTAGATACCTTGATGAAGGTTACAAGTAAGAGTTCCAAGCTGGGCATGGTGGCACATGCCTGTAAGTAGAAGTCTAGGAAGCTGCGGCTAGGGCCAGGAATTGCAGTTCGAGTCCCGCCAGGGGCACGTAGCAAGACCTATTTCCAAAAAAATATAGCGGGGCATGGTGGCATGCATCTGTAATCCCAACTACCTGAGAAGCTGAGGCTGGGGATCACTTGAGTCTGTGGCACCCTGGGCAATGTGAGCCTGTGGTTCCACAGGCAAAAATAACAAGACCTAGTCTGAAAAAAAAAATCCTTCAACTGCCTGAGAATAGGAACTGGACAAGGAGGGAAATAAAATTTATCCTTCAAAATCCTAAATCTATTATCAAATTTTGTTTTTTAGACATTGATTAATTTAAATTACTATAATATATAATTTTATTAATTTGTTAAAACTCATATATTACTCCTGTTTGTTAAGCATGTCAGTTATCTAAACACATAGTAAACCCTTTGCATATATTCCTGTTTTTTCTTCTTTCCCACAACCCTCTAAAGCAAGTATTGCTGTTTCATTACACATTTACAATGTGAGAATATGAGTGTTCAAGTAACTTGTTCAAGGGCACACAACTAATAAATAGCAGAATTGGGACTTGAAACCACTGCTGTCTAACTCAAAACCCCATTTTCATATGGGAACTCTGTGTACTATCTCTGCAACTAATCCATAAATCTAAAATTACTCCAAAATAAAATGCTTTTTAAAAAACATATCCATTAACTAAATTGCTTTACTATGTTCTTGCTCATAATTTATATTCTTGCTCATAATTTATATAATAACTTATGAGGGTTTTGCTTTGCTAAACTTCCTGGAAATTTTGAAAAGCAATGTTTGTATTTTCATCTGGGATCATTTTAGCTTATATATTTCCCAAGTGTTGTCTTGTGCTTCCTCACATAAAGCACTTAGCATAGAACTTGACACCTAGAAATCTTCCAGTCTCTGTTAGTCAGCATCATCATCACTGTCTTCATATTTGTCACCTTATACTTTTAAAGTCGGTGAACTTATTATAGATCCCCTACTAAACCATTAATGACTCAAGAGTAGGAACTGTGGTATGCATTCAATAACATTTTATAAAGCAAATAAATCCCCACACACACCATTAGATAGTTCAGCAATACATCTTCAAATCGACAGGCCCTTTGTTTCTGTTTCTAATTTGCCTTCGCCTAGGGGAAGAATGATGTTGCCAAAGTGCTGTCCTCTCCATGACTCTTGACCACTTTGTAAGAAGAGAAGCCCAATTGCTCCATCCAACTGTTGTTTGGACTAGGGAAACAATGGACTTAAAAGTTCCCATTCCAAAGGTGGTTTTTCCTCCTGCATGTCCTCCTTCAGGGGTAACTCAATTAGATCCAGCTATCCTCTCTGCTGCTTTGTGCACTGAGGGAGAGGCTCCAAACAGGAATAAAATTAATGTGCACCTAGGGCTTTACAGACACAATTTAAAAGGGGTCAGGTTGTCTTTCCATGCTGTCATACTAAATTTTTCTTATACTATGTTCCTATTTCCACTAAATGCCAACAACTATTTATAAATTCCTGATATTTAAGATTTGGGGCTTGGTTCCAGAAGCCTGATGCATAAGGAAATGCAAGCTCTGGATGAAAAAGCACTGTGGCTTCCCTGACTGTGCTCTCAGAGATGGCAGGCTGCATGGCATAAAATTTTTGGTACTAGCTAATTCCAAGAAATATTCTCTAACTCAGTACTATCCAACATGATTTTCTGCATTGATGGAGATTTTTATATTTGTACTTTCCAATAAGGTAGCCACGAGCTGCATGTAGTCATGAAACCATTGACATACAGCTAACGCAACTGTGAACTGAATCTTTAATTTTGGTATTGTATTTTAGTTTATTGAGGTTTAACAGCCCCATATGGCTACTGACTTTGGCAGTGCAGCTCTGGACTAAGGAGCTTCCAAGCAAGAAGTATTTGTCAGTGCTAAAGCCAGATAGTAACAGGAAAACGAGGACATGGGTCACCCTAAAGCAGATTCCTTTTGTAAAGTATGTTTGGCATTTTTGAAGTGAGAATTGGACATGTGCCAGCAATAGCAGAAAGTGAAGCGAAGAGGAGAGATAAGACAAAGAACTGAAATTTTTCTTCCCCAAGCAAACACAGCTAAATTTATTTTAATGAGTGAATTGATAAGCCCACATGTTTGATTATAACTGCAGCACTATAAGTTTAACTATAATGAAAATATGACTTTGAAAAACAAAAATAAGACAGTTACTTCTAAACTACCTGTGGAGGCTTCTAGTAACCTACTTGGCTATAATTTGAGTCCTTTTGGAGGTGGAAGGTCATCAGTAAGTTTGCTGAAAATTTATGGCCACCTTGAATTCCAGCTCTCACCCAGTTCTTGAGTCTGACTCCTTTGTGAAACGATTTATTTGATTTTTTTTTAAATAGTGATTACCACACTTCATTGTGGCTTAAAATTACTTGGGGCTCTTGTTGAAATAACATAACTTCTGATTCTTCCCAAAAAGATTCACCTTCAGTAGGTCTGGAGAGGAGTCAGGAATCAATAATTTTAATAATCATGCCCTTGCAGATATTCTAAGAGCAGGCTGTCCTCATGTCCCCAGAAACACTGGAGAAGTGGGTGGTCACAAAGCCACCTCAGTTGGGCAAAGCAAACCAACTTCATTATGTGGCGACTATTACTCAGAAGCATGATCTTTACTAAAGCATTTCTAGGAAGAGGTGATTGAACAGAAAGGGCTGTGGGTGTGTTCAGGATGCAACACCAGGTTTCTATTATGAAACTAACAGAATTGGTTTTCCTTTTCTTTCTCAAGAAGGGAGTTTATTTTGACTATATTTATCTTTAATATACTATCTTTAATAAACTTTATTAAACTAAACAAACCTTTAAGAATTACCCCTTTTACCCACTACTAGGAATCTACCCAGAGGACATGAAGACATTAATTCAAAAGGACACATGTATTCGCATGTTCATTGCAGCCCTGTTCACAGTTGCAAAGAACTGGAAACAAACCAAATGCCCCCAAACAGATGATTGGCTAAAAAAAATGTGGTACATATACACAATGGAATACTACGCATCCATCAAGGAGGACGAACACATGTCATTTGCAGCAATCTGGATGGAACTAGAGGGACTCATATTGGCAGAAATAAGTCAAAAAGAAAAAGTACAGGATGGTCTCACTTATATGATGGATATAGGGAAAAACAAACAAACAAACAAATAAGAAAAAATGAAAACAACCAATGGGACTGAACCATGGAGCGAGAGAGGAGGAGGGGGAAGATGGCGGGGGAGGTAAACAACAGGCCAAACAACCAACTGAACATCAACTTAACCAACCAACAATTTGCAGAAAAATGGGAGGAGTGACTGAAAGGGGGATACAGAGGGGGGATATGGAGGGAGGAGGAGGGATCAATTTATGCACAATTGTGACAAATCAATAAAAAATAAAAATTAAAAAAATTTAATAAAAAAAAAAAGAATTACCCCTTTTAAACATTTTACCTTTGAAGGTCTGTCTGCAATCAGTTGTCATTAACAACTGTGCAAATTTCAACCTTGAAAAGTGTAATCATTCTAAATTGGAGGTGCTCAGTTTACAGTTTACAATGAAACTCAGATCCAGTGTGAATTTTTGTTGCCAGATAAACTTACTGCTGTGGCATCAATATAAACAAGCATTCTAAACATCCTAAATGCTTTTGCTGTTTGCTACTGATGAGTTATTTAATTTATACAGGAGGATGAATAATTCATTTCCCAAAAGCTCTTATGCCCATACAAATAGACCCCAAATAAACCTACTCTCCAGATCCTAAAGATATCCAGACATGTCTGTACCCCACTATTATCACAACTCAGTTCTGTATGTAGGACCCTAGATTTACTCATTAATTAAGAGAATATTTATCATCAAAATAGAAATAAAGCATTATTAAACACTGGTTCTTCATAAACTCCTTTTGTATTTTTTAAACCTTTACCATTTTCCTCACTTTGTTTTGAGGTATGAACTTGGAAAATTAATATAATTAGTCAGAATAGTACATTTCTTTCTCATTTATAGGAGCTAATTTGGCAAGCTATTAAGTTAATAAGCATGTTTGTGCTAGAGGTGTTTTAAATCTGTTGTATAGACTTGTGCCCTGAGACCAGTAGGAGGAGCTGTCTATGAAGGTTCTGAATGCAGGGGGGCTGAGGGAGACCCTAACACTGTGAGAAAGGTTCCTGATTTCATGTATGCCCTCAAGCATGGACCTATTATTTGGTGCTCATGGAAATTTTGTCAATTCTGAAAGAAAAGTATAAAGTCAAATCTCTGGGATATCTAGGCCAGGGTCTCTGAGATTTGGTAGTTGGGTTTCACAGGAAGCCTTAACAACTAGGACTTAAATAGCAAGAGCTGGCAGTGACAGAGGGTCTACATTCAACACCTCACTTTTGCTTCCACACTCCCTGCAAAAGCCCCTCTTTCCCTCTGCTGTGTGCCTCAGGATGATTTTCAGCATTTCTCTAGTAGTCCTCAACTCCTGCTCCCTCTGGAAGAGGGAGAGTCTAATGATCTGTGATTGGCTGTAGCATATAATTGAGACTTCACTGAATGGCACAACAGTAGTAGCACCATTCCTCCAGCTTGGGAATGACCTTCACCGTTCCCAGTGACTGTCATCACCAAAAGACCTAGCACCACAACATGTGAACTGTGTGAGACGTTGGTGAACAAAGCAGGCTGGACTAGACTGAACTTGGTTTTATTTTTTCTTGGGATATAGGGAGTGATTTTTTCTGATAGCAAGGAAGAGAGTAAATTACAGTCAAACTCCAATGCTTTGAAAGGAAAAATATTGGGAAAGCTATATTTTCTCAGCTTCAAGCCACCCAATCTTCTAGGGATGATTCCCTCTATATTCATAAGGTTGGAACCTGGAGTTACAGCTGTTCTCCTGGATGGACCAGTAGGTACTAGTCCAGCAAGTGTTTGCTGGATAGCGAGGGGAAGGTCGGATTTGAACTTGATCTTGTTTGTGTCTTGGCAGATTTGTGTGGTTCAGTTCTTTGAGAGAGGTGGCAACCATAGCTGAAGCAACAGTACCTTACCAGAAACTTATAGCATCAGCAGCAGCCCCAAGTTGGCTCACTTAGTAAACTAGTGACGTCAGTGACTTAGAATTTAGGAAAGTTTGGGTTAGATTTAATTGAGTGAAAACCTGGACAAGTTGCTGGGAGGTAAGTGGGGAAGGCCTTCCTGTGCTCTGGAAAGAGTATCCTGCTGACTCCTATATGTTATGCAGTTCCTACCTGGAGCTTGTCTTGCCTGTATTGTCTGTTCATGGCTTAAGGTGGCTAAGAAGCACCATTTATCCTATGGGTATATGTGATAAATGTCTGCTGGTCAGCTGGATAGTATTTGAGCACAATGGGAACGAGGTGCTCTGAAGAGCATGCAAGCTGATACACACTTACCAGGGCTGTCTGCTCATGAATCCCATCCATCAAATGCCCAGTGGGGTCTCTTCTGCCTCATCCCCAGTGCTGACTGAAGGAGGGTGCAGCACTGCACCTTCTCATGTGATTGCATACTACAAATGTATTTGAGGAAATACCAGCCGAAACTGTAGTTTTGAGAAGCTACCCAAATCTGCATCTCTGCCCAATGGCCCCTCATTCTCTTGGCAGCTGTTCATCTTCACTTGATGATGAAACACAGATGCTGAGCAGCCTGAAGAGACATGGGACCCAGCCAAGGGTTGACTGACTCTCCTGAGAAGGGAAATGCAGAGAGCTCAAGACCAAGTCCAGCTTCCTGTGAACCGGGGATTTCCTGCCTCAGAGTCACCTCTGCCTGAGATCTACTCGCCTTAGAAAATGTGAGGCGGGAGTGAGCAACCTTGTGGCTCAGCTGCACAGTCATCTCTGCAGCAAGCCATGAGTTGGGTGGGATGAACACTCACCTAGGAGCAATTTTCCTCTTGTGTGGCTGCCTCAGAAAGGGTCTCTTGGGTCCAGTCATGGTGTTTGGTGATGACAGTATGCTCAGTTGTCCTGGAGGGTGAGCAGCCACTCACACACTTGTTGAAAATTAATGGGAGAAAAAGCAGTTCTGATTTGGAGAGTCTCTGAGGATAAGAGCAATCTGGCAACGGTGAGCAGGCTGCACACCTGACTGAAATAAAAGCAAGCTCATCACTGTGGGTTGTGTGGGAGGGGTTGCTGGCCTGAGTCGGGTCTTGTTTTTCTAATGAGTAGTTCAGAGACTGGTGCTGCAGGAGTGCGCTGGTGCTGGAGGGCGCTGTGTGGGCATGGGGTGGGTATGTAGACGCAACAGAACAAGTTTCTATTACTGTATCTAAGAACTGCCTTTTCTTTAAGGAAATTCTATTGAAGTATAATCAAGAAACAGAACTGCACCTGTTGAGTGGATATGATTTGAAAGATGTCAAACATACATCCACATTCTCATGAGCCCATCAATACTAGGGACCAGACAGACCTCAATACTGGCCAGAGGAATTTTGTGTTTCTGAGGCTTTTCCTCTTGTCTTTATTTGTGTTAAGATCACTCACTGTGAGAGTTACACCCCCACTCCCCCACCCCCCATCCCAGCCCTGTAAGTGCCTCAGGCCATGTTCTTGGCTAGAGACCTGCTCCAGTATGCAGACCTCTAGAACCTATTCATAGGATCCAGACATGCTCAGGGAACAATTCTCTGTTAGGAACTCATCTTCCTTTAACTAAACCTCTATTTTATAATAGTTTACACGAGCTTTGGGATTATCTTCCATGAAGCAACATGATTTAGCAGTGATTTTCAAATGCTTTTTAATACACTGGAAGTCTCTTTTCCCCAGAATCATATACCTGAGCCCCCAGTGAGCCACCAGCAGAAGTGCTCTGGGGGAAGAGGTGCTGCACCCCAAGACATGAGTCCCTGTTCCTCTCCTTGGTGGCCAGGGAGTCAAGAGACTCTCATGGGAGGCTCCAGAGCTTGTTGGGACAAAATCTGACAACCTGTAGGATGAAGGAGCAAAGTTAGGGCTTTTGGTTCAGAAAGACCTGGGTTTGGCCCTTGCTTCTGCTGCTTGCAAGTATGAGACCTTGAACGTTCACTAAATCTGCACTCAGCCTCATCTGTGAAATGGGGGCATTAACCAACGTCACAGGGTAGCTGTGAGGATGGGAGAAAAATGTAGGAAGTTGCCCTAAGCTGGGTCTGATGTGGGTCATGATTTACTGTTGTTATGGTTATTTCTGGGAGGCTTTGAGATATGGGCTGCATCCAGGAGGCTGAGACAAAAACAAATGATGCAGTTTTCTCTTAGTTCTTCTAAATTCTTAGTCCTTCTTAGTTTTTCTCTTAGATGATGGTGATGTTTAGAAAATATGCCACTTTGAAATGATTAAACTTTGTTATGTGTGTTTTATCACATTTTTAAAAAATACCAGATACTCGTTCATCTAGCCAAATTATACTCTATGCATTTTTACATTGTTTATTGTGTTTTATTCTTCATTTTGGATTACTTTATACTTTTATTTAGCTGTTTCAACACTGTGTACATTTCAGATGTACCAATTCACACCTTAAGCAATGTATCCCCTACACCACACCCACCACCCAAGCCCAGTTATCATCCCTATCTCCACCTGACTTTCTCTACCCATTCTACCCACCTTCCCTCTCCTTCCCCAATGGGTATCCCCATTCTGTTCTCATAATCTAAGTGTTTGCCTTTGTTTTGTATTTATTGTTTATTTATATTTTGCATGTAAGTGAAATCATAAAGCATTTGTCTTCTTCTGATCTATCACACAGCATAATCCTTAAGCTCCATCCATATTGTTGCAATTAACCAGTGCTTTCTGTTTCTAAGTAATTTTTGAAGGTTTACCTTTCCATTTTTCTTTGAACTTCTTGCTATATACAGCAAAACTTGGCCTGGTGATGTAATGTCAAGACATTCGACTACAGAAGTCTCATTTTTGTTTCTGAGGCTCACCTCCTTCCCAAGGACCACAGAAAACTGTCCTGCAGACAGTCTCTCAAAGTACAATTAAAAGCCAGGTCTCGAACTGAGTGTGTTTGAACTGGGGGTGCCTGGCCAGCTGTTTTGAGTGCCAGAAGCATCCACTCCAGGGCCCAGCTTGCGCGGACTGAGTCTCACCAGCGACAGGGAACACAAGTCCCTCGGCCACCGCACCAGGAGCTGGGTGAGAGCTCCACGGAAGTCAGGTGAGGTCTCCTCCCTGACTGCCCCCTCAGGCAGCAGAGGGTTGCTAACAAAGGCGCAGCTCTGCATTTTGCAACTGAAAGAAGCCTTCCCGGTCAGGTTTGAGGCTGAACTGAGTGTGTTTGAACTGGGGGTGCCTGGCCAGCTGTCTTAACTGCCAGCAACTTCCACCCCAAACCCAAAAGCGCCGGCACCGCTACGCGGCACTGGCGCAAACCCAGAAACCAAGGATACTCACTACCAGAAGCACATAGGCAAAGTTATCCACAACTATATAGATTTCAACATGCCTAATACTAGAGCAGTAGTCACCCAATATGTAGAGCAGATCCGAAAGGAAAACACGGGAAGGAGAAAGACCATAAATGCTCAAGCAAGCCCTAAGAAAAATAACTCCCCACCAAAGGATAAACAAGCTGAAGAAATCAATTTGGATGACATGGAAGAAATGCTCCATATGTCAGACAAAGAATTCAGAATCAAAATGATGAAAGTACTCAAAGAATCCAAGGAAGAGAGGGAGAAAAGGGAAAGCAAAAGGGAAGAAGCATTCAACAAATTAAGAGAAGTAGTAGAAAAATGTAAACAAGAATGCAGTAAAATGGGCAACATCATCAACATACAGAAAACAAAATTGAAACACTAAATAAGAAACTACAGGAAATGCAATGCATAAAACGAGAAATAGAAGAACTCAAGAATGCAGGGAAGAGCCAGGAAAGCAGAATAGAAGAAATAGAGGAAAGAATCAGTACACTAGAGGATACTGAAGTAGAGAGAACAAAGAAAGAGAAAGAGAGAGAAAAGCAGAATAAGAAAACAGAAGAAAAAATCAGAGACCTGTCAGATACCCTAAAGAAAACAAATATAAGAATAATTGGAATACCGGAAGGGGAAGAAAAAGACATAGGATCTGAAAGGCTCTTCAATGAAATAATGGAGGAAAACTTCCCAAATCTGAAGAAAGAAACAAAAATAGACATACACGAAGCAAAAAGGACATCAAACTACTTTAATGAAAGAAGAAACACAGCAAGACACATCATAGTAAAACTTACAAAAGTTAAAGATAAAGAAAAAATTATGAGAATAACAAGAGAAAGGAAACAGATAACCTACAAAGGAAAACCGATCAGACTGACCTCTGACTTCTCAGAGGAGACACTCCAGGCAAGGA